>OY757915.1:121750665-121830384 GCA_963585895.1 Sepioteuthis lessoniana | reverse complement strand
GAGAAGTGGCGAGAGAGGGTCAGTGATATCCGTGCTGGCGGCACGACATGATGATGATGATGATATATATATATTACATGGTAGAATCTGCTACCCTTGATTTATATAAATACTTATTTTCGCACACGCCCAAATACACTCATATATATATATATATATATATATATAAGTACCATACAAACAGTTATTAAACGTTAATGCCATGATTTTTATATAACATTCTATTATATGATATTATCAAAATGGATATTATCAGGTCTCATTTTCTGAAAAAAAGAATCATCCACTAAAATATTAATAACTTGCAGTTCAAAAAAATAATCCCATCTGACAAATTCCATCTAATGAGAATATTTTTAAACTGAACTCTGAATTTTTTTTTTTTTTTTTTTGGTTTTATTTATTTGCATTCTATAATGTTCGACTAATAAACTTTTAAAATCTTTACTTTCGAAAAAATGAAATTACTCCTATTAAAAAAAAATATCAGGAGCTACTTCATCACCAGTAACCCCCCCATCTCTCTCTCTCTCCTTTTCTTTCTCTCACTTTAAATATGTTGATACACACACACACACACACACACACACGTATATATATATATATATATATATATATATATATATATATAGAGAGAGAGAGAGAGAGAGAGAGAGTGTTTGAAAGAAAAAAAAACACTTTCGGAGAGCGTCAGATAAACTGACATAGATATTGCTAAGGGTATATATATATATATATATATATATATATACGTGATGCATTCAGTAAGTTTCCAGACTTTTTTTTTAAAGGCATTTAAAATTGTCGTAGACACTTGAAAATTCTCTATGCTATTGCTATTCATCTTATAAGATGACTGACTAATTTTTATGATTTTAGGTTCAAATGAACAGCTACAGCAGCAATTGAAATACACCCTACTAAAGCCTGCTTTTCACAGCTGGTGAATTTGAAAAACACAATCTGACACTTTAGAAGAACGATATGCAATAAAATTCTGTTTTAAACTTGGGAAAAATGCCACAGAAACGTATGGAATGCTTGACACTGCTTTTGGGGCATCTTGCATAAATCGAGCATCAGTTTTTGAGTGCCATAAGAGATTCAAGGAAGGCAGGGAGTCTGTGAGGGTTGATGAGAGGTGTAGGAGGAGTAAGGAAGTCAGAACACCAGAGTTGATTGGCCAAAGGGTTAGGGTTAGGGTTACTATGTTGAGGTTTTAAGGGATTTCAGGAAGAGATTCCTTGGGAAGAGGCGAGCACTCTTCAAATTGGGTCAGTGGAATTTTCACCAGGACAATGCACTAGTCCTCAACGCCATCCTTGTCACAGACTATTTGACCAAGATGGGCGTCAAGACAGTTCCTCATCCTCCCTATAGTCCAGACGTTGGTACCTGTGACTTTTGGTTATTACCTATGTTCAGAGGCAATTGGAATAAACCCTACTAAAGCCTGATTTTTACAGCTGGTGAATTTCAAAAATGCAAACTGGATTTGAGGACACTTAAGAAGAACGATATGCAATAAAATTCTGTTTTCAAACTTGGAAAAGAATGCCGACAGGAAACGTATGGAAAGCTTCAGACTGCTTTTCGACCATCTTGCATTAATCGAGCATGAGTTCTTGAGTGGCATAAGAGATTCAAGGAAGGCAGGAAGTCTGTGAGGAATGATTAGAGGTGTGGGAGGAGTAAAGAAGTCAATACACCAGAGTTGATTGGCCAAAGGGTTAGTGTTAGGTTAGAGTTATTATATTGAGGTTTTAAGGGAGTTCAGGAAGAGATTCCGTGGGAAGAGGCCAGCACTCTTCAAATCGGCTTAGTGGCATTTCAACCAGGACAATACACCAGTCCACAACTCTACCTTTGTCACAGACTATTTGACCAAGATGGGCCTCAAGACAGTTTATCACTCTCCCTATCGTCCAGACTTTGCTCCCTGTGGTTATTCCCTAAGCTCAGAGGCTATTGTTATGAGACTATTGAAGAGATGAAAGAAGCTGTGACGAAGGTTATTAACACGCTCACACAAGAGGACCTCCGTAGGGCCTTCCACAAGTTGTTCGAACGGTGCAACAAGTGCATTGCAGCCGAAGAAGATTACTTGGAAGGGGACTAGAGTTTCATGTGTGTACTATCAATAAAAGTGCCCATACGAAAAAGTCTGGAAACTTATTTTTAAGCGAACGGAACAAATAAAAAAAAAAAAGAAATTTGCTTGAGAAGGTTGAATTCTTCTTCTACCGATGTCAAAACGTTTCTGCTTGAAGAAAATCGATAATTATTTGAGCTCTGAAGATAAGAGGAAAGAATGATTTTGCTTGTTTTACTAACTTGCTAAAGATTGGTAGCTCTAAAAAAATAAACATAATTTCTTTGATTGATGACGCGTTGAATTAACACAGATTTCTTGAGGGAAAAATTTCTACAGGGCAATGAATTCTCTCATTGCAGAAGAAACTTGTTAAAGACACTTATTTATGGATAAAGCGTAGGATCAAGAAAGATTCCTTATAATTCAGTTAAAAAATATTCTTTTTTTCAAAGTGAAAGTTTTTTTCAACCAATCAGATTGAAGGTTATAAAATAGAGTATTTTCAGACGGTTAAATTGCGCCTTTTTTATCCTCTTTTTGCATAAACCTTTTAATCAAGTGGAATTTACGAACACAGAAAGTTTAGACGTTATTTTGGGCGCAAAAATTTAGCACCCACCTTCTCAAAAGTGGGTGGTAATTCATTTCTTGGTTAAAACTTTAAAACAGAGAGAACATACATTCATTTTTTGTTTTATCTTATATTTTGGAATAGATTTTACCTTTTTCAAACACTTTTTTCGTAATTCTCATAATAAACATATTTTAAAATCCTATTATTCCCTTTCGTGTATTTATTGGTGAAATTTGATTTAATTTTTCCGAAACGATTTAAAGAAATTTTTTATTCAGGGAATCCATGTAACGAACGTAAACAAATGCATCTTGAAATTTTTTTTCAACTTGCAACTAGTTTACGTCTCCGATATATATATATATATATATATATATATATATATATATATATATATATATATATATATATATATATATATGATTGATTTAATTAATACAGTATCTACAAACACGCACACACATACAAAGTTTCTTAGATAAAACAAAAATAGTTTTAAATGTTTTCGTAAGTTCCTAAAACTTTGGACCCAAAAAAGGGCTAAAAATTCTTTAAAGGTCTTAAGTTAATTTAACTCATTCCGTTTCATTTGTCACCGTTGTTGGCTTAATTTCTCTGTTATACTGCATAAAACCGATTTAGAAATGTAGATATGAAAACACATATGAATAGATAAAAACAGATTGTGATGGATATTTCTTGAATGTGAGAGGTAGATAATAAACCGAATGTGATAGATAAATAGATAGATAGAAACAAACTTAAAACGAAAGAAATAAACAAAGAAACAAATTCTTCGGATTGTTAAGATCATTGAATATACATTTTTAGAATTTAGCATCATTTTACGGGCTTCGATAATTTATATTTGGCACAGAATAGCATTATACAATAGATAATTGGGCAGATAGCAAAATGTAACCTATTTGTATTAATGACACAATATATATAAAAAAATCAAAAAATTCGACAGTATGAAAAAACATAAGTTTTCAGAGGATAATTTTATTTGTCTAAATTTCTGAGATGAAGCTCAATAATTATCATTACTTAGAATATTCGAACTGTTGACCTCATCTTTATTATTATAATCGCATTGTTGGGATTGAACCTGCAACCTCGAGATGATTTCACGCCGAAGCATTTTCGAACAAAACGCCTTCTCCCCTGTGCCATGTACTTTTTTATGGAGCCTTTTTAACTTGGGAACCATTAATCATAAAGATAAAAAAAACAAAAACAAAACCAAACTAAACAAAATAAAACAAAACAAAATCAACAACGAAAAAACGTGATAGAGACATTAGCTTTATAAGTCCCCAAAATTCACTGTGGCTTGTCCGTCAAAGACACATGGCAAAGTGGATAAGATGTTTGGTGGGAAGGTGTTTCTGATGAAAATCATTTAGAGGTTGCAAGTTCAATCCCAGTAATAAAGAATACTTTCTTTAACTTAACAGTTGTACCCAGTAATAGTTAACGGAATTTAGAACCGTCTGTCCCTTCGTTTAGTTCAAAATTCTACCTAGACTCCCGAAACGTTATAATATTAAAGAGGAGTTCAATATTTTGAGTAATAATAATGATTTTATTTGTAGAAATATTTGCCGACTTTTAGACCTTTATCAAGGTGTATAAGTCAATAAATGAAACGAAAAAGATGAACAGTTTTAAAATATTCTGTTTCCGTTGGTAGTTTTTTGTTTTAAATTTGTGGGATGTAATTAACGTTCCAAAATTCATTTTAAAATATCACATCAGTCTCTTTCTCTCTCTCTCTCTCTCTCTCTGTCTCTGTCTTTCTCTCTTTCTCTAACGGCTACCACCCGCGTAATGCAAAGCTCTTCTAACGAATTGAGCACTCTGGTATCCGATAGAGCAAAATGTAAATAAATGAAAACTAATTCATCTATGTCGCCGAAATGGCTAAATTGTTAGATACCATGTCTTAACGTAATGTTAGGCGGGTTTTGATCCTACCTTGAAACGTCCTCCGTGTCTGGCCACACTGATAAGTTGTGATACAACGAAACAATTTGTCTGTGAATGACAATATATTTTTGTTCGTATATACATGTCATAAACATTCTACAATATATTTATCCATCTTTTTCAGCATTAACCTTCTTTCTTATTCTGTATTTAATCCGATTAATTCTTTATCTATCTTTCTAAATATATATAAACGATGATTCCGAATTATTTTTGGTAAGAGTTTTTGTAACGTTTCAGCAGCAATTCGACCGAACAAGAAGACACATTGAAAAAACCTGGTCTCTGTTTGATAGTATTGTGGTTTGAAATGATACTACAGATATAACTCGAAATACGTCGTTTCTCGTTTAGACGTTCTCGATTTTACGCTGTAGGTAGAAAAATATAAGGAAAATAAAAATCAAATTTAAGTAATTTTATTCGACTTTACGTCTTTCCGCCACATATATTGAAGTCGTAATTTCATTAGAAGTTTTAATTAAAATCACATAAAATCATGCTGCTGTGCAATGAATAAGAATAAAAGTATATAAAATTATATTAAAAGTTGTACATTTACAGTAAATGTTAATATAAGAGAACGAAATATGAAAACTTGTGATTCTGTGTTGTTGTCTTTAAGAGCTCAATATTGGTGTTTCCACGGTAGTTCCAATATCTACAGTCTGGTGTCGTTGTCAGTGCCACTCATGATTCCCGCGAAATTAAAATTCAGTTTAGTTTAGTCATACACACGGTATACATCTGCTTATCACCAAGCTCTCATTCTCATGCAGCCTCTAACGAACGAGGATTTGATAGAGCAAAGAAAAAAAAAAGTCGAATCTGAGTCATGGCACCTTTTCCTAAAGAAAATGTATTTGCTTTTATTGAAAAAGGACTACAAATCTTTGAGGATATGGACCCAAATGGTCAATGCTTTTCAAAAGTTATGTACGCTTGTCACGAAGCCTTTGCTTCATATCATGTTATCCTTAAAGAAAAGAAGAAGACAGTTCAAGTAACTCTCCAGCAGTTTCTTATTAAAAAGCTTATCGAAGAACAACAACTGCCAGAATTAGCTGTAAGCCATCTATGTCCGCGATATGAATAAGCAAATTGAATGTAAATATTGGTAAATTCAACATAAATTCGTTTATTTTCTACTATCGCAAAATAATTCGAATAACTGTATTTGTCATTTAACCTTACAAAATCATTTAATTTCATAATGTTCTAGAGCAAACCACATTCACAAATAAAGAGTCCGCGATGTACAATAAGGATCGCCAAATTGTAAACATCTACATTTACAAGTATGTACGTACATGTATTCGTAAATTTGGATTACTTTTAGTCGGTACTATATTAAGAACTAAAATGTATTTGTTTGTAAGCTTAAAATAGATTCGTATCGACCATATATCATTAAAAATGCGTTCATAAATAAAATACAGAATTGGGAAGGGTTACTTGTGGTTTAGCCCAGTGACAAGTTGTTGTATCGTCGAGGTGAATGATACACTGAGAAGAATGAGTACTTAATATAATTATTCAGCAACAGTATCCAGTGCTAACAAATACATGCAAAAAAAACAGTACAATTTATTGCAAACAATTAACAAGAGAACTTATAAGAAATTGAGGAGGTTCAAAATGCTCTATCGCCTAACGAAATAAGATCAGTTTGAATATTAATCAACTTAATATCAGCTTATTAATCAAACTAGTAATCAACCATCGAAGTCCTTAATCGTAGGCTATTTATAGCTATGAGCCTGTCCATCTGGATGAGGGCAGAAGGGGTGCTAGCTGCTCTACAACACAACTAAATTCGGAGACAAGTATATTCGGTTTAAGTCGTTTTCCGACTTAAGTCACCTCTCCCGAAACAAACTAGCGACGTAAGTTGAGGTATACCTGCATATTCAATAATTTTCTGGAATTTTTTTATCATGTATGCAAACCAACATCTGGGAATCTTCAAAATTAAAGTTTCCTGAGTATGTTGTCAATTTTGGGTTCTATGCAGTTGCGTAGTAGAGCATTGTATATCTTGGCCGCTATAGATTGAATTGAGAACATACCCAATAAGAACCAAAATGGCTTCCGGAGAAATAGATCCACGACATTACAAATTTTGACTATCCGTCGAATTCTTGAAGGTGTACGTGCAAAAAAAAAAAAAAACAACAGGCAACAATATTATTTGTCGACTTCGCTAAGGCCTTTGACTCCATACAGAGGAAAGATGGAGCAAATACTACTCGCCTACGGCCTACCCAAAGAAACTGTCGCAGCCATAATGTTATATAGAAACACAAAAGTAAAAGTCCGCTACCCGGATGGAGACACAGACTACTTCGATATTGTAGCAGGTGTACTGCAAGGAAACACGTAAGCCCCATACCTATTTATCATCTGTCTAGACTACGTGCTTAGAACGTCTATTGATAAAATGAAAGAAAACGGTTTCAAGCTGACAAAGGAAAGAAGCAGAAGATACCCCGCACAAACTATTACGGACGCGACTATGCCGATGACATAGCGCTTTTGGCAATAATACCCTCCCAAGCTGAAACCCTGCTACATAGTCTTGAACGAGTAGTTGCAGTCATAGGCCTCCATGTCAACGCACACAAGACGGGATATATGTGCTTTAATCAAAGAGGCAAGATTTCCACACTATACGGTAGCACTCTGAAACTAATAGACAAGTTCTCCTACCTAGATAGTGTCTCATCAACCGAGACAGACATCAACACCCGACTAGCAAAGGCATGGACAGCTATCGAAAGGCTATCAGTCATATGGAAGTCAGACCTAACCGATGAATTAAAACGCAATTTTTCCAGCAGTCGTGTTGATACTGCTATATGGATGCACTACATGGATGCTAACTAAACGTATGAAGAAAAAGCTTGACATCAATAACAGAAGAATTCTGCGAGCAATACTGAACAAGCCCTGGAGGCAGCACCCCACAAAGAAGCGGCTGTACGGCCACCGACCAAACATCACGAAAACTATCCGAGTTAGACGAACTAGACATACGGGATTCTGCCGGAGAAGTAGGGACGAACTCATAAGTGACATACTCCTGTGGACCCCTTTACATGGAATAGCAAAAGCAGGACGGCCAGCTAGAACCTACATACAACAGCTCTGTACCGATACAGGATGGAGCCTTGAAGACCTATCGAAGCGATGGACGATAGAGAGGAGTGGCGGCAGCGGGACAGGGATGTCCATGCTAATGGTGCGACATGATGATGATGATGATGAATCAATCATGATCGTTTTTGATTGATATAACCAACCAACCAACCAACCAACCGATAACCTTTCGAATCAGAAAATAGTTATCCGTCTGAGTTGTAAGTAAGTTGGACAAGACAAAAGTACAAGGAAAAATTCTAATTCTTAAAATAGTGGAGCCTTTGTCCAGCGATCTTCTGTGACCCCTATCATTATTTTCCTTTAAATAATCTATACTCTTTAAATTTGATTATAAATATTTTCAATATAACATTTATAAAGATAATCTTTTAAGTTAAGTAAAATTAATAGGAACAGCTAAAAATTATTCGATGTCATGTGACAATTATATATTATAAATTGGAAGCTATAAAACTGCCCAATTTTTGTATTCATGTGGCGATCAAAGCCAGTTTTATTGTAGCTGTTGGAATATTCCTGAAGTACTTTACGAAAAGATTGAGGGAATAGAAACTCTGAATAAGAATTGTTATTTAAACATTAATAATGTTAAAATGAGTGAGAGGATTTTGATTTTGAAGAAATTTGCTGTCAATTCTATATCAAGAAACACCAATTACTGTCAAGTCATGTTTTAAAGGAAGGAAGTTAAGCTGCGATAAACCGATTCAGTGTCTCGATGGATTATCATTTCACAAGGCATGTAACATAGGCAATCTGATCTCTATAAATCAGACCAAGCAAAACTTAATGAATAACAAGAACCTCAGTTGATTTACAGTCAAGCCAGATAAGGGTCATGATATTGACAACAATTACATGAAAGAGTAGCAACAACAACAAGAAGACCTATACTGACCAATTAATTGTAATTTCTTATCTTTTCATGACTTTCAGAAATAAAATCTGTGCAAAATTAAAAAAAAACAACTTTCTTCTCAATGTTTCTCAATCCTATTGTTCTTTAAAGAAATTATAACATGCCAAGTAACGGCTGAAAACGTTGAGCAAAACCGAAAAAGCTGAATGCAAACGAAAACAAAATGTTTACCGACAAAATTTGATTTGTTTTTAGTTTTCATGTTTATCGGTCTGGAAACCAAATAACTGCATTCAATTTGGGATTTGGCTTGGTTAAAAAATATTTTCCGTATTTGGACAAAAAGGTAAAATGTGAATACATCGGAAATGGAAGTAATACATTTACATTTCTTTTTATAAAAAAGAACGGAAAAGAATTTTGCTGATAACGCGTTTGATTTGTTTGTTTTTTTAAAAGAAAGAATTTAAGTGGTGGAGACAGTTTTAATCTGTTTAAAACTTTTTAGATTACTGGGCAGAATTTGTATATTGATGTGATTATATTATATTCAAGATGAAATCAAATTGTACGAAAATGTCAAAATAGGCCCATTTTGCTTTTTTTGTAAAATCACAGCGATTGCATATAAGTTGCAAAATTATTTTCATTATCTATAAACTTATTCTTTTCTAAAAGAAGAAAAATTAATTTCTTTAAGATTAAAATTAATTCATTTCCGATTATCATTTCGTTTATCGTTGAATTAATTTTCGAAATGTTGCTTAGAATTGACTTATTTTTCCGAAAGAAATTTCAGAATAAACTTTGATGTATCGATGCTAATAAATGAATGATAAACTATTTTTTCTGGATTGAAAATTGGCGCCAGCTTTTTAAAACTATGAAAATGCTCTTCAACGCATTTCGTATTAAGCTGGAGATGTTTGCTGCAAGTAAATTTATAATGCTTACCAATCATTAGTGACATTTTCTGATGATTTTCTGGCGTGTTAGGTTGGGGTTAGGTTATCCTAAATCTAAATTCATTATTATTACTCACTTACACCTGCAAAGAAATTATGTGATGATGCTTGAAATTGTATGTAATACCATGAATGCAAATATGAAAGCATCGAAGTTTTTCGTGAAAAACTGAAATACGTAAATAGAAAAAATACTTTGTGTTCAGAAAGATTAGTCGGCCATGATTAATAATTAATAAATGAAGGAATGATTTTGAGTACGATCTGCATTCATGATTCCCAACATCTTCGAGCAGAGAATGGGACAGAGGGCACGCCATTGAATTAGCACTTCATTATCATTTAAAGTGGAGAAAGGTATATCCTAAATACTGCGACAACGAATAAGAGGCCAAAATATCTTAGAAAATACATTCTTGTAAAATTACATTTTATATCTACGTGTGAGTTGCAAAATAAAATCTATCAAACAAATAAACAAACAAACAAAAAAATTACGCATTATTTGCGGAATATGCTGAATGAACCTTCCGTTAAGGGTTAAGACTCTCCCTCATAAATGGGGTGTCCTGAATATGACACTAAACCGTATCTGATGGTGAAGCTCCAGTTTTGGAGATCTGGAGAATGCCGAGTGCTCCTTTAGAGCCATTACTCCCTGGTAATCTCTGACCCGGAGAGGTAGTTCCTGTTAGGGTCTCATCTATAAGTCAAAAGGTCTGTTTAAATAACATACACTTTCGATAGGACCTTGTGCAAAAAATGACTATACAAAAACTGTAAATATGAACGAACAATGAACGTGATTACTTAACATTTAGACGTAAAATAACTCTTGACAGTTTGACATGTCGTTAAAATCAATCAATACACCAATCACACCCCCCACACTCATGTATTAATATATATATTTATAAAATCAAATGTGAACCATCGACTCAAAGTCATAAGATCAAGAATGACACACACACACACACACACACACACACATATATATATATATATATATATATATATATATATATTATATATGTGTGTGTGTGTGTGTGTGTGTTTGATTAAACTGGACAGACATATCGCTTCTGTCTATTTTATTTTTCTCAGACAGATCCTCCCAAGTTGTACAAGGAAGTCGCATTCAACGATCATACGGCCATACATACACACAACATGACGAAAATGTGATGGGGCCCGCCCTTAAACCTACTTTCAACAATTTCTACACGACTCATCTAGAAAATAAAGTTTTCAACTATTTAAAAAAAATCATTAACGTATATATATGATATCTTTTATCCATCAAATGAACAACATAATTTACAACTGGCCTTCCAAAATAATTTCGTACGCAATTTTACTTTGGAATTCATCATGAATAATAAGCATCCATTTCTTGATGTCTTTATCAATACAAACAACGACACTTTTCACCACCTTCTCATACAAAGAACCTATTAGTATTAATTTATGCCCTCTCAATTATAAAATCGAATATTCTGAACTATATGAAATAGCAATTATAAAAAATCTATTATATCGCGCCAAACTCATATTCTCCTCTAAAGCAATTTCTGAACTTAAAAAAAACATTAAACAAACCCTCATTAACAATGACTTCCCAAACCACATTGTTGAGGAACAAATAGATTGCGCCATTTAAAACATCAACTCTAATTGCAATGGAAATAATACGACATCAAACAACCTTAATCACATTAAAATATTTTGTAACCAGATGCACAAAATCTATAAACTCGATGAAATAACACTTAAAGATCTAAAACACAATCACATCTCCCATACTGATTCTAACAATATAATAAAATTGATAATGCCATATCCGAAATTTGATATATTTGACCTCGTCATCTATAATAACTTCTCTCCTTCGAATAGTACCTCAGTACCACAATGTAGTATAGCAGTTTAAATGTCTACTAGGAGGATGTTTCTCCATTAAAATAAGTACCAACATCGGCCTGAAAACTACAACTCTGTTGAGACATTTAGCACTTCACCTGTCTGACACGAGTTCCATCACTCAACACCTAAAAACACATTTGTGCCCACCATTCAAATACAGAAAAATTCTAACTGAAAACACCTCCATATTGCTCACACACACACACACACACACACACACACACACACACACACACACACACACACACACACACACACACACACAAAGAAAAAATCAACAAAAATAAACAAAAATTCCAAATACTTGATGCATTTTATATTAACAAATCTTCTTTAAGCAATATCAATTTTGAAAGTTGCCGTCGGGTTCTGACACGCCTTTAACATTTATCCTGCTAATTTTTCCTCTCACTTCTAGTAAAGTTCTCTCTCGTAAATTCTCCTCCAGCTAGTTCTTCCTCCTACTCTTTATATAAAGGCATACAATTCGACATTGTGATTGCCAGCTCACTGTTCTTTTAAAGACGTCTCCTGTTGGGGCCGAAAGTATTCGCGAAAAATATGGCGCCTTTTTGAATTCATTCCATCAACATGTCAAATGATTTATACGAAAACTTGAACAGATCAACCATAAAATAGGCCGAGACTAAGTGTCTGTCTGATTTAATCAGACATGGTTGAAAGAGAAAATTCTGCCTGAATATATATATATATATATAGTATATATATATATATATATATATATATATATATATTATATATAAGAGCAAATGTGAGCGATTGAACTGCTTTCTAGCGCATGCGCACGCACAAACACACACATATAATTATATGGGAGCCACTGACTCAGTCATAAGTCCAGGAATGATTTATATATATATATATATATATATATATATATATATATATATTATATATATATATAATCAAATGTATGCTACTGACCTGTTTGGTCGCGCTGACGTGCGCTTTCCCCCCCTCTCTCTCTCTCTTTCTCTCTCTCTCTGACACACACAGATACACATACACTTATATATATATTATATATATATATATTTATATATATATATATATATACATATATATATATATATATATATATATATATATATTATCGATTAGTATTACTTGCGCCAGAAGGCAATGTCAATTTGATGATGAGTGAAGAAGCTAAAGTCTTTTTTAGAAATCGTCATTAAGCTGCTTGGACGTTCTACGTCCATTCGATATTTCGAAAGATGAAAGAAAGGACACATTGTGTAGAGATTTGTTTGTGTACTTGATGTCAGCCAAATGATTTGCCATTAGGTTGAGAGACATCATTGTCCTCTAATTCACTGCAAAGTTTTATATATTTATGCCTCTCATTGGTTGTTGTCTCCAGAAAGTTTACAATTTACTTGACTAAGAGAAAAGTCTCCTCCCCTTCTTACCTTCTCAACTTCTCCCGAAAATGTAATATATCATGAGTTGATTTGCGATTCTTAAAGTTGAGAAGAAAACAATGGAGTGGGCTAGGTGAAAATAAATTTAGAATTTGGAAATCGAACAAACAGTATGAATATTTATTTGTCAGAAAGTGATTTGTACTTTTGATTGTACTGAATGCCAGGAAAAGCAAAGACGCATGCATTCACATCTACAAAGGCATGGGCGCCTCTGGTGGTGTAATGGTTAGCAAGCTCGACTAGCAAACCTACACGAGTGAGTTCGAGTCTCATTGGGTGCCCCCTTCATATGGCCTTGTGCCACATCTAAGCAAAAAGCTTAGTAAATTTCCACATCTACAAAGGCATTTACAAAGAAGCAAAAATCGAGAAAAGACAAAATCACAATCGAACCACGGATACAAACACATTCACATTGTTGATTACATATTCGGTGATTTGAAAAATAATTTTGCCTTTATAAAAAGAAGTTAAAAATAGAAGCAAATGTAATTTATCGGAATGTTATTAATTCGTATTATATTCGTCAGCATTACCAATCACAGTAAAAAAGATTATTTATCCTATTCGTTGTTAGCAGTATCTGGAGCTTATAATAATCCTCTGACTGTATCCCCTGTTGAGGGGTAAGACTCCCAACCCGAAAGTAGACTCATTCTGTCCGTGGAGCTTAGAGAACATTGACTGCATCCCTGTTGAAGCGACTTCCCCAAGGTAAGACACTAAAATGCATATTTGAAGAATGTGGAATACCTCTTCATTGGCATTACTCCCCGATCCACTCTGATCTAGATTGGTAGTACCTGCTAGCATCCGATTTATGGGCCAAATAGATCTATTTAAAAATTATTCGTATTCAATTGGGTCGTGTGAAAAATAATCTCTTAAGAAGGATCAATAGAAAAAATTATGAACGTAGAAAACATACGAAATGTAAAATCCTGAGAATGTCGAAGAAGATTACAGTAAAATGAGATTAAAAAATTCTGAGAAGATTATTGATGATTACCGGGTTTTGGGCTAATGAGTAGAGTATTCGCGAAAGGTTCGGTAGACTGAGGTTCAATCCCAGGTCGAGTCATGCCAAAGACATAAAAATGGTACTTGATGCCGACTTGCTTAACACTCACCATTATAAGGTAAGGATCAAGGTTAAAGTGGAGCAATCCAGGGAATGGAGTAGCGCTCTCCCTTACATCTTGGTGTAGTAGCTATTGAAAAGGGAACCTTTGAGTCACCGCCAACGAAGTTTACCAACTTTACTTTTTACTTAAAGATACCAGAAGGAAAACGGAGGGTAAAACAGCCGAACTGTTAAATATCAACCAACATTACGGCGTTTAGTCAAACCATTTATACTTATCTGAGGAATGATGAAAGAAAATATTCTTCTTCTACCAGTCACATTCCCAACAGACAAATGTTGGAATAGCCTTGAAGTCAGTTAAAGACTTCACTTCTGCGCTAAGTAAGAGGGTGAATTGATTTTGAAACTTTATTTCTCGATACCGAGCGCGACCCCCCCCCGATTTTTCCGCAATTATTGCTAATCCTTCTTCAGTCAATGTTAACATGTAACATTGCCTAGTCAGTCCTGGTTCTTTGGATAGCCGTAACTTCAGCCTTTATGTCTGTCTTGAATACAGATAAAAATTCCATCTCTTCCTCTTTCTCACTCTCGTTGCCCTCTCTCTTACACACAAACATACAACGAAAAAAGTTCTATCAAAGAAGAAAATTGCGGTATCAGACTATCGCATTCATCAAGGGAACTGTTTGTTCAGTTATCATCGAAAATGAAACCAGAAATTTGCAGTGAAATTTATTTTTTTACATACACTTTCTGTTTCTCTCTAAAGCCTGCAAACACATAATGGGCTCAGTTTCTCCGCTACTGTTAATAATATTGTTTTCTGTGACTTCTGATTTTGTAAA
Organism: Sepioteuthis lessoniana; assembly: GCA_963585895.1. Lineage (NCBI taxonomy): Eukaryota > Metazoa > Mollusca > Cephalopoda > Myopsida > Loliginidae > Sepioteuthis > Sepioteuthis lessoniana. The sequence continues at coordinate 121,815,431 of OY757915.1, read as the reverse complement.
AAATATTTTTGCCATTTTCATGTTTTCTATTTACTTTCATTGAACAATTTTCAATAAACGTTTTTGCCTTCCGATGAAATTCTATGTGCATATTTTGAGCAAATCGATATTTAGTATGAACACACACACACACACACACACACACACACACACACACACACATGTATATATAAATATGTGTATGTGCGTTAGCGTGTGTGTGCGTGCGCATGAATGCGCGTATTTTCATCAAAACGGGAATATGTGATAGATATGCATATAAGTGTACCAACTATGTAGTATACACATAGATATACATACGCAAAAAGACAGACTGCTATATGCAAATTATGCCATAAGTAATTTTTAGGTGTGTAGGAATATGGTACATTTCTCATCAAATCCAATGGGCGATATTCAAACACAAAAATTAGTTCGAATTTTTACTTTCAAATGCATTTAGATTTTTGCGAACACAAAACAAGTCCTCATCTCTTGGAATACTAGCATGACAGTGTTCCTGTTTTTTCTTCTATTCAATCTACCTCTCTCTGTTTCAGTCTCTCTCTCTCTCTGTATATATATATATATATATATATGTGTGTGTGTGTGTGTGTGTGTGTGTGTGTGTGTGTGTGTGTGTGTGTGTGTGTGTGTGTGTGTATGTGTGTGTGTGGATATGAAAAGAGAGAAAGAGAATGTATTTACACATAAACTGCTGTAAAGTATACCCATTCTGACAAAATCATCAGTGGTTCATTCTTTCTCTCTCTTTGAATCTGTGTGTCTCTGTCTCTCACTGTGTGTCTCTCTGTCTCTTTCTCTTCCTCTCTTTCTTTCTCTCTCTCTCTCTCTCTCTCTGTATATATATATATATATATATATATATATATATATATATATATATATATGTATATATATATATATATATATATGGTCACTGCTTATTTTTTAATATATTTTTTCTGATAGGCTTGTGTCTGATACGCTTCAATACAGCGTAATTGAGTAAGACTCCCAGAAAGCGGCAATCTCTTTTATATTCGCTTCTTGTGACAGAAACGCTGAGAAAAACTAATTTGCCTTGTAATAAAACGTTCTTTTATTGCATTGGGAAAGTCTGGCCATATCTATCCTGATTGCTGGCCGTTGATAAAGTATTGCGGTAACCACCCCCGTCAGTTTCGAGTAACCAGTTATTCAGCCAATCAGATAAAGATACGTTGAACTTACAAAACTGCCTTGAAATCAATTCTTCAAAATTACTTCAGCACAATTCAATGTCAAACTGCTGTTGTATAACAGATTTGAAATAGTTTCTTAAGTCCAATACTCTTACCACAAAATGCTGATGAAATATTCAGAATTCATTATTCAGGTTTCAATTTGAAGACAAAAAGGAGTTTCACATAAATTACTAAATGTAAAGTTCTGCTTTTAGTTCGAGAAACTTGTTAACCCTTTGTGCTTAAAAAGAAAAAGGCTTTACAATAGGAGAACGGAACTATTTCTGACTTTTTGGTTGCCTTGCAGAAGAGTAACAAACAGAATACCATAATCTTTATGCTCAGAATAAAGTATATATATATATATATATATATATATATATATATATATATATATATAGTTTGAATGTAAAACTAGCCACTGTTCATTTGCATACAGTTAAATGGTTTCAGGTATTGGTATTTAACATTAATGATTAAATCAAACATCAGTCAATTGTTTGCACACAGTTAAATGATTACAAGTATAGTAAATGATTAAATAGATCTATTTGACCCATTAATGAGACCCTAACATACTACCAGTCCGGGTCTAAATGCACTTGAGAACAATGATCATGTAAAGGTTATCCACATTCCCCAAAGCTTCAGAACCGGAGTCTCACTATCAGATGGTCTAGTGTCAAATTCTGTTCACTAGTTGGGGGAGTTTTACTCCTCTGCAAAGATGCAGTCGGCTTATTCTACAGTCCCAGTCAACTGGGCTTGTCTATTTATAGGTTTTAGAACAGTTGACTATCAGAAACAAAACTAATCAAAGTTTTGGCATTGATCCAGAAGGAAACTTATTAAAGAATCGTAATTCACGCATAGACCAACATGACACGGTATTTTAATTGTGGATTGATTGCAGTTGACGTTTTACGAAAACATTGATATTTGAATCCGGGGAAAATAGGGACTTGGGAAGATAACGTGTGCCCTTTATCTCAGCTGATAGAGATACATTTGCGAGTAGATAACAAAACAGACTGATGATTTAAATTAAGATACTTTCTATTAAAGTAAAATTGATCTCAGGCCAAGGTAGTAGCAGTAGAAACTGATTAATTAGAAAATATATTCACTTTCCAATTCTTTTTTTATTTGTCCGCCAAAGATTTCTGTTTCAAGTAACTATAGTAATGCGGAAAACCCTTGTTTTATGAGGGTAACTTTAAAGGAAAATTCTTTATTGAACTGCAACAATGAATCATGTCCTTTGAGTTTTCGACAATTAATAAGTTTTACACAATTGTTTGGATCTAATGTGAAAATTAGAATCATTTTTATGCTACTAGATCCCCTTTTGGAATATTGGTTTCGTTTCTTTGTTTAATGGCATATCAACTTTTGTGGGTTATTCAGTGTCAAAGCGATCTTTGAAGAAAATAGTAATGGTTCTATATAACCTATAGCTAGGGGCCACAAGGGGGTTCATTCCTTTCCCAAGAATATTGGAATATTCGACTAATACAAGTTTTTAAATCCTCATACCTCTTTCAATTTGAACTTGTTTCATATTAATATTAACACAATGAATACCACCAGTTTCGATGGCTAAGATATTGGTGTATTTACTAGCGATGATTGATTTGAATACTTATCTGGCCTTGTTCGAAAGGAATTTTGTAAGCATCTGAAAGATAAATATTATTCATATATTTAATAATCTGATTCTTTTCAATTAAATTTTTGGAGCATTCTGAAGATATGTAATGAATGACTTTTTAATGGTTTTATTTCAATAAAACAAACAAACAAAAACAAACAAAAACCGTTGTTGTTTTAAAAAATTGTCCTGATAACTTTGCTGGTACTGAGTTCAGGGTAGCTTGGGAAGAAAGAGACGACGAATCTACGATAATAAAGCAATTTAACGACAGTCTTTGCAGCTCCTGCCTTGATTCTTTCTTTCTTTCTTTCTTTCTTTCTTTCTTTCTTTCTTTCTTTCTTTCTTTCTCGGTACGAAAATTCAGAAAGAATACATTTGCAAAAGAAATAGAACCCTAATCCTGCAACACACACACACACACACACACACACACACACACACACACACACACACACACACACACACACACTTATATATATATATATATATATATATATATATATATATATATATATATATATATATATACATATATATTCATATATATATAAGGGCAAAATAACTGCGCACTTGCTTATTCTGTGATATATAGATCGGTTTATGACCTGCTATGTAAATTGAACGTCTCTTTCATTTCTTTTGTATACATTTTAGAGATTTAACTCTGTCCTGAAATTTATGACAATCAGCAATAACATCTATCTATCTATCTATCTATCTATCTATCTATCTATCTCTTCAGCTGAAAAGATCATAGACTTACCAAAATACTCTCATGAAATGTGTCCAAATGAAGATTATTTTTCAACATAGTTTTTGGACATAACTTTCCCAGGTGGTCTACTTAGTATTGCAGTGCTTGAATCTCATTGGTAAAAAGTCATCAATACCAGATGAAATCATTTGAACTTTTCAGCTCTCGTATCTATTGAACTTTTCACTCTCGTATCTATCTATCTATCTATCTATCTCAGATTTTTCATCTATCTATCTATCTATCTATCTATCTGTGGTTGTTATTGAGTTACAAAAGCTAAAACAAAAAACGAGGAAAATAAAAACAAAGAGGCAAGGAAAAGAAGGAAAGAAAAAAGATGTAAAGAAAAGTAAAAGTAAAAATAAATGAAGAAAGGAATATAACAGAAAAGAAAGGACGTAGTAGATAAACAGTGATTAATTTACTTATCTTTGTTCTTTAGCTCTCTTTATAGCGACCGGACAAATAGCATTTTTGTTATTAGTGCGAACAAATCTCCATTCTGTATGCGAATCAATGTTAGTGGGATAGTGTGTTTGAAAGAGATTCTAGTCACGAATCTACCAAAAGCTGACAGTTGGTAAATCATTGACTGACTTGGAGTGAAACAAGAACAAATGGAATAAGAAAAGACAAGGAAGAGGAGAGGTATATATATATATATATATATATATATATATATATATATATATATATAGAGAGAGAGAGAGAGAGAGAGAGAGAGAGTGAAAAGTGAAAAAAGAGCTTTATGGTAGAAAGCAGCAGAAAATCTGTATTCTGTTTGAAAGAAGAATAAACAAATTGAAGAATTCTAAATGATGCAAAAGAAGAAATAAGAGAAAATTCTTTTCAGTGAAATAAAAAAACAAAGAAAAAAAGAAGAACGTGAAAGGGAAGAAAATTATGAGGGGTTGAAATGAGTTGGTGTGAGAATTGAGAAGCAAAATAATAATGATTTGATTTAATTTGATTGATTGATTTTAACGGCCTGTCCATCCGTCTGGCTTTTCTTTTATAGTGAGAGGTCAGGAAATTGGGTTCATTGTACATTCAGACTTACATTTTTTTGTGAAGCTGTTTTTAAGAGTTTCTTTTTTTGCACACAGTCGTATTGAATAGCAATAATTTGCAAATAGATCCATTTGGTCCATAAATTGGACTTAACAGGTTTCGGAACAGAGTGAACATTGAAGAAATGACAATAAAGGAGTTGTCCACACTCGCAAGATCTTCAAAATTTGATCCTCAGCATCAGATATAGCTTAGAGTCCTATCTCTTTTTTTGTGTGGTAGGTGGGTCTCTTCAGCAGGGGATACAGTCGGCATATATTAAGCTCAACTGATTGGGCAGGAGTTGAAAGAAGATATGAGAAGTGGGAAGTCGGAAGAAAAAGGTATAAGAAAAATGTATTGAGCAGAAAAGGAAGAGGGAAAGAACTGAAAAAGAAGGAGTTAAGGACAGAGAAGGAAAAAAAGAAAAAGATCAATAAAAACAAATGAAGAAAAGAAAGAAAGAAAAAAGATAAAAAAAGATGACAAGTAAAAATGGCAAAGAATAGAAAAAAATTCTATGAATGGCAGGGCGGAGCTGGGGAATGAAATCGGGAAGAAGATTGAACTGTTGTAGAGAAGGAATGAGAGAAACGAGAGAGAGAGAGAGAGAGAGTATGTATGTTTGTGTGTATGTGAGTGTGTGTGTGTGTGTGTGTGTGTGTGTGTGTGTGTGAGAGAGAGAGAGAGAGAGAGAGAGAGAGAGAGAGAGAGAGAGAGAGAGAATCGATATCACTGTAGATAACACAGAAATCAATAACTGGTTGTTGCCTAGACAAAGAAGTCGAAATGAATCGAAGCGATTTTTAATGCTGTCTGTTGCCGACCAGACATTATTTCTGATCTTAACGAGTGCATGAAATATAAATAACTAGACTGATGGTTTTACCGTTTACTCATTAAGTATCCACCTTCACCTCAGGCTTAATTCGTTTTCTGAATGGTTGCCTGGCCACAAGGTTCATCAGTAACTGAGCAGAATAGAGGGAAACGTCACCAGATTCTGAAGCTTGGCTCGTATCTGGCGATCAATATTAGCGTCAATAGAGTGCGAATATATCTGTTAAAGTAATCCCTCTACAAGTCAAGATCATTTTAAAGAACGTCCATTTTGAAAAGAATTCTTAACAGTCAATGATATAACCCCATTCCTTATAACCTCAAAATGTATTTCATGGTCGTGATTATGCAGACCTGATGTTTATGATCGATTTGAAATACTATTTTAGTCAATTTTAATTAGTCACTTCAAAATTAGAAAGAACTCTTCTGTTAAAAGAGTTCTGACTGATTAATTTCTGGAATATAAAGATTTCACCTGATGCCTATCACACCCCAATGTAATATACGACTGAAAATATTAGTTTACAAGGTACAAAGAAAGAATCTTTAATTTGACTGATATGTTTGTCCGTACATCTGTCAAATACAGAGATACAGAATTATGTCTGACTCAAGAATATTAACACAAAATAGCAAAAGTCTCAGCAAGAATTTGAACTCAGTTCAATGAATCTAGTAAATAGTAGATAGTAAAACTCCAACCTTACAAGTTTTTTTGTCATCTTTTATATTTTAAACCGCTAATATGATTTAGCGTATTGATATAACTGTGGCTAAATAGGAACTGGAGGTGGAGGATATGAATTCATTCTCGAGAGATGTGGAAAGAAAGAAAGACTGAAATGTTGAAGACAACATTATTTTATCGATTTATATTGACGAGAATGCAGCAGTTTCTTCATTCATCTTGTGTGCATTTGAAAATGTGTGTATATGTGAGCATGTATTTGTCAGTACAAAAAGTTATTTGATTCCGATAAAATGTGTTAGTTTTATTTATGCCATCAAACTTAGTTCCAATAAGAATCAAGAACAACGGATTTCTCAAATCAAAAAAGGAACAAAACAAATTTTCCATCCATCATTACAAAAATTCACGAGGCATCTTGTCATTGCCTGAGAATAGATTAGGTAGGCTGAAGGACAGAATAATGAAATACTTAATGAATAACATCTAGCCCAACTTGTTAACCATTACAGCAGACACTGAGGCTACCAGGCGCATTGACTGTATTGGTATTCAAATACAAATTAATGATTTGCCCATCAAAACCAATGTTCTTAATAGATATGGATTGGAACTTGAATGTTCCAGCCATAGTTGCGCATTATCACTAAATTTAAAACTCTTGTAAGTATTGCACATCAAGACCGAGATAAAGACATTTTTACTTTTTAGTTATTATACGGGAAATTATCATGAAATGTTTTCAGTAGTCGGCAACGATAATTTCAAGCTACATCAGTGTTATAGGGACATATCCTACCATACTCCAATGATGGACTCGTCCAACCTAAACATATTCTCCGAGCTTAGCTCGCTCGGGGGATGCTTCTCGTTTCTTACAAGACATTTGACAGACGGACTGTAAGCCGAGCACGACTAGTACTTCCTTTGTATGACTTCCTTTTTCTGCTAATGCAATAACGTTTACCTATCACACGTTATTTGAGTTGTTCTTCCACCGGTCTTATCTGAAGACCACAACAATTTGGTTATATATCTACCATATAGTTCACACTGAAACATTTTTAATATAAGGATCATTATATTTGGTTGATTCATGAACTCCATTTAATCAATAGAAAGGTTAAAACAAATTTTGAAGCAAAGTTCAAATGATTATTTCATTTTGAGTTTTGATTTGTTGTTGGCTTTCCTTTAATCTAATAAAATTGAGGAAAAATGAAAAAATGCTTTTATATCAAACGAGAATTTTGGGCCGGTGTTGTAAATAGAATCATTCAAATTTATTTTCATTTTTCTTATTTCAAGTTCATTCGAAACAACATTTGACTTTTTGCACTGGTAATCTTTACACCTTGAATTTTGTATCTTGAAATAAATTGATTGGCTATTATTTTGGATTTACGGTCATCAAAATAAACATGATTGAAGAGAATTTTACTTTACTTTATTTTTAGTTCTGATTATTTTACTTTGTTCCTTTATTGCATATAGAAAGTTTTCACCGATCCATTCGTTTTTTAACCTTTAATTGGGATTGCTATAAAGAAGTTAAATGAGATGCGAATTTGCTTTAAATTGGATAAACAGAAAAAAAAAAAAAATCAGCAAAAAATGAAGAAAAAATATTACATTTCAAACGAGTTCAGTGATATTTTCTATTTCAGGATTTCATCTCCTCATAACGAATCGTGTCTTACCAGGGGAATATCACAGATTATAGAGTATTTGATAAAAGCAGCCATATTTCGTCTTTGATAAATCTTAGAATTAATGCGTCAAGAGTAGAATGAAAATTTCGGATTAAATAGAGTAGAGCTAATTTCATATTGGCATGGGCAAAGTGTACCTGAGATAGCAGAAGACATACACAAATAAAAAATTCTGACAAAATGTTTGAAAATGATAGTTGATTGTCAATTGAACAGAAATTATTTCGCTATTTCTTAAAATGTGATTAAACTTTGAATTTTGCTTTTGTTTTCTTTGTTTTAATTATATTTATGGTTAAGTTTATTGCAGTTCACCCATGGGAAAAAAGGAAATTTACCAAAAATAAAAACGGAATTAAGGATAAATTGGAAACGGATAATTTTTCCAAATACCTTTTGTAATAATTTACATATCCCACTAACATATGCGTATTTATTTATTCCAACTATCTTTTATAATGATTCCCATATTCTACAAACATATCCCACTAACATACGCGTATTTATTTTGATGAAACAGACTTTTATTTTAAGGATTGGCACTTAATAGTTGTGGCATTCTAACAAAATGATTATTGTATAGAACAGGCAGCTTACATTGAGTGGAGTGAAACTTTAAAGCCAACAGTGTTACGTTAAAGTGTGACAGAAAAAAACATTTATGCAGAAATAGAAAGAAATATGTCGTTTTAAAAAGTAATTTGATCAGTTAAAGCAGACGTTAGATTCGTCAGTTAAGGGTAAAATATAAACTTGTTCTTGTAGGCAATTTTTTTTGCACTTTTAACTGAAAATGAAATGGATAGATTTGATATTTTAGTCAGACTCTTCTCAACTGGTGAATGTATTAAAAAAATTTAGAATGTGACATAAAGTTATGCTTGCTCACACACACACACACACACACACACACACACACACACACACACACACACACACACACACACATGGAGGAAGAACTTTTCGGTGAGTATTAGATACATTTATATTGTCAACAATAGTCACACCAACTTACAAGAGAAATATTTTAAGATATAAGTGTAGTTATATATGTTCAGTAATGTACATATTCTTAATTTATAAAGTTGATTTTGATTAAGAATTATTAAAAAAACAAAACAATTTTTACTTCTAAAAAAGCTTACCACAAGAATTAATTTAATTAACTTATAGTTATTTAATTTCCGAAAATATGGAAAGCTTTTTATACAAAATTCATACCTTATTTAAATCAAATTATTGTGAAAGTTTTCGCCCGAATCCAATTCATTATAAAGATATCAGTAATTAATTGTACTTTTTAACCATCAGCAATGTATTTGATGCTTTATTCAAATTATCTGGAAAACGTCCGTAGAGCACTGAGAAAAGGTATTCAGAAAATCTATTCTTCTGAAAAATATTTTAAAATAAGAAGAAATATCTTAAAATAAGAAGAAATATGAAAGTAACAGCAAAGTTCTTCTGGTAAGTGATAAATATTTGAGTAAACACGAAGCAAAGTGGCTTATGTTATTGTTAATGTGGTGTTCATTTTTACAATCTTCAAAAACTAAAACAGCGACAGATTATTGTTCTAAAAATATTTAAGAATTGATAAAATCTTATTTCGATCATTTGTCTGAAATATATTATTATTGATTATATTCATACATTATTTATTTTTGATATATCGAGTTGTTTATATATATATATATATATATATATATATTATCCAACGCCAAGTCTGCCGAATGTGGGAAGGATTATTCTTTGCCTGCAGATGCAGATCTAACATTCTAAAAATATAGGCTCTGCTGAAATGAATATTACAAAAAGTAGGAGTAATTTTTAAAGGTTTTTCTTATATATATATATATATATATATATATATATTATATATATATATATATATATATATATATGTATGTATGTATATATATATATATATATATATTATATATATATATATATATATATATATATATAGAGAGAGAGAGAGAGAGAGAGAGAGCGTTTAACGTAGCGCTAAGAATAGTGAGTTGGTTTCGGAAAGTCTATGTGTGAATTACTTTCCGAAATCAACCCACTAATCTTTTGTAAGGGAATTCGTTCCTCACGAGATGTGATTATAAGTTAAGTTTATGAAATAACCTTGATTGCTATTGCCGTGAGGCTATGTTTATCAAATTTTGCATCACAGAATACTAATGCTGTAAATGTTCGATTCTAAGTACGTGGTCTATATTTGTTTTCTTGGAGCAGAATAAAAAGTTGTCAAATTTCGGCATATATATATATATATTATATATATATATATATTATATATATATATATATATATATATATATATATATATAAGGCACAAATAGTTTTCAGTGAAAAACTAGAATCTATCTATCTATCTATCTACACGAAAACAGAAATTTGAAAACTTCAAATATTAAACACATATCTAAATTTTATACACGAATGGCGTTACTTTTCGTGCAAAGACCAATACGCCTGCGCGCAGAATGTAGTCGTTTGTCATTGGTTTTTGTTATTATATTCATTTCATGTCCAGAAATTTTTTCGGGCCTAACTTGACATCTCGAGTCTCCTAGGCTAAAAACAAGTTCACCTTCCTTCAGTAATACAAGTGCTGAGGTAGAATAGGGGAAATAGATTCACGCACGCACACTGAATTCATAAATATATAAAAATGTTACTACTTAAAAGTAACGCTGGCAAAAGAAGCTGTCAAACGATTAAATAATATGTAATTATGCAAATATCGTATATATATATATATATATATATATAAGTGTTTGATGTCTGTTATTCATGTACAAGTATGTAGGTATGTGCTGGCCTGCGCATATAAAGGTGTATATATTGACTCTTTTGATGTATGTTTCTTTTCAGACAACCATATATATATATATATATATATATATATATAGAGAGAGAGAGAGCACTTACATTCTTTTTACGTTTTTCTTTCCCGAAGCACTCTGAAATTTATGCTAAAATTTATTTCCTGTCATCATTCCAAATTGTTTGTTATCTTTGTTAGTTTTAAAAAGAAATCAACATTATTAATTATTTTTCTAAATTTTTTCTTTTGTTAGTTTTCATTTTATAATTTTGAAACTTATTCAATTTGTTCCTTAGTTTTCAGTATTTAAAGATGTAAAAAATTTCTTCTCACCCCACAAACAAAAACCCCCAAAAATATAAAATAAAGGAAAACAGAACAACCAACCCAACTCTTACGCCCAAAATACCCAACAAAAAACAATAACTTAGAATTCAGTTTTGACCTTCAAAGGAATTAAGTATCTTCAAAGGAATTAAGTATTTATCAACCTGAAAGAAAGGAAAAACCTGTTTGATTTTATGATGCTCAGACAGAATAAGCCGACCGCACCTCTGCAGACCCTACCAACGTGTGTCCTGGGTATGACACTAAACCATCTGATGGTGAGGATCCAATTCTGGGGTCTCAGGGAATATGGGGTATCCTTCATTGCCATTACTCTAAGGTTCATTCTGACCCTGAGTTCAATCATTTATTATACTGGAAACCATTTAAATGTGTGCAAACAATTTATATCAAATATCATTATAAGTATTATGAATATCGAAACTTGAAACAATTTAACTGTGTGCAATCGAATCAATATTGTTGTATAGAATTTGTTGAATAGAATGATTAATGTTAGATAGCAATACTTAAAACCATTTAGTGTCCTCGGTTGACAATAAACCGCATCTTGAAGTTTGGGGAATGTTGAGTACTCTTTTATAATCATTACTCTCAAGTGAACTCTGACCCGAAGAGGTAGTTCCTAATAGAGTCCTATATATGGGTAAAAAAAAATCTATTCAATGTTTTTCAAAGGATTTTTATTATTATTGGTGATTTGAAACCACGCAGCTGTGTTCAAGTTCTTTATATTAGATAGGAATACTTGATAAATAGAATTACTAATATTAAATAGCATATTGGAAACCGTTTAAATGAGAGAAAACAAATGATTAATATTGAATAGAATCATCAGTGTGAGACAATAATATACTTGAAACTATCTAACTGTGCGCAAATAAATGATTGATATAGAATAGAATCATAGTATTAGATAACAATACTTGAAACCATGTAACTGTATTAATTGTTCACCAACCAAAAAATTGAGTTCTGATTATAAAAAAAGTATTGAATTTAGTTAATTTAACAAACGAGATTAAATAAATGAAGGATGGTAGAATTTTGTTAAGATTAACAGTCTGCTTAACAAAGATTTTTATTACAGGACATTGATTTGTCCAAATGTTAACCCAGTTCTTCAATCTCACTCGCTTGCAAAGAAAAAGATCTTTGGTGATGGAAGAATCAACAAGGTCGGTGTATTCATGACTTCTTCAAGGATATTAGAAGGAACTGACCACAAACTGCCTAAACCTGGATTATAATTGTAACGATTCATTGCAAAGGTACGTCAAACTGTCCGGGGTTGTTTCATGTCCAGAGGTCAGCTGCATGTTCATATTTACATATTTGGAGTTGTTGTTTCTATTGAGGTTTTTGCCACGCAGACCGATCGAATACAAATAATATACAAACATATTTATTGAACCCATAGATGAGACTCTAATTGGTACTTACAATCCACGAGCCAAAGAGGACCTGGAAGTAATGGAAGTGAAGGAGTACTCCCCAATCCTCAGATTTCCAGAACTGATGATGAGGCTCTAGTTCTCCCGTTTTCTATTCATATGCGTGTGTGCAGTTTTAATTTGGTTGGTTGTTTGGGTTTTATGGCATATCAACCCTTGTAGGTTATTTGATGTCAAATCGATTTTTATACAAATAATTAGTTCTATTTCAAACAATTCAGCTTAGCATGAGTACACAGTATATTGGTCGAAACATTTCTATTTCAAGCTATTCAGTTTAGTCAAACCGTTATAATTCAACCAATTCAGTTTAGTATGAGTATAGATTTTGTTTACACACAACTAAATATCAAAACAGTTCTATATTAAACAATTCAGTTTAGCATAAGTATAGTTTCAAAGTCAAAAAAAGTTCCACTTCAAACAATTCAGTTTAGCATACAAAAATAGTTGAAGGTGTGCTCCGCATTGCCCAAAGCTCCAGTATCACTGGAACCTGACCATCTGATTGTTTAGTGTCATTACCTGGACACTCATTGGGGAGATCTTACCCTTCAGCCAAGGTGCAGTGGGTCTATTCTACAGTCCCAGCCGACTTGGCAAGTGCAGTTTTAATGGTTGGTTGGTTGGTTGATTGTTTGGGTTTTATGGCATATAAACCTTTGTAGGTTATTTAACACCAAATCCATTTTTTTTGCAAATAGTCAGTTCTATTTCAAACAATTCAGTTTAGCATGAGTACACAGTTTAATTATCAAAAACATTTCTATTTCAAGCTATCCAGTATATTTAAACAGTTCTAATTCAGCTAATTCAGTTTAGTATAAGGAGAGGTTTTGTTTATACATGGTTAAATGTTAAAACAGTTCTATATTAAATAATTCAGTTTAGTTTAAGTACAGTTTCAATATCAAAAACAGGTACATTTCAAACAATGCAGTTTACCATAAGCACGCTGTTTAAATGTAAGTACACAATTTAATTTTCAAAAACTTTTCTATTTCAAGCAAATCAGTTTAGTCAAACAGATCTAATTCAAGCAATTCAGTTTAGCATAAGTATAAGTTCTATTTAACCCACAGATAGGGCCCCATCAGGTGCTACCGTTCCTCATAGCTCCAACATCACTGGAGCCTGACCATCAGATTGTTTAGTGTCATAACAGGACACTCATTGGTAGGGGTCTTACTCCTCTGCAGAGGTGCACTCGGTGTATTCTATAGCCCCAACCGACTGGGCAATGCAGTTTTAAGTAGCATCCACGTACACACACACACACACACACACACACACACACACACACACACACACACACACACATATATATATATATATATATATATATATATATATATATATAATGATACCGTTATGTGCACTGGAGTTTAAGTATATTTCTGTGAATATCTGTAAAGATATTTGAGCATTGTAACATTGAAGCATAAAAATCTTTACGATAGACGCAAACATTACTGCGAATTAAATTTCGTGTTCACGCCAACACACAAAGATCAATTGAAGATGATGTATATATATACATAGATTTGTATTGGGACAAATAAAATTTCACAGACACCTAGACTCTGTATTGAAGCACAGTCACACGCACGCAATTCCCCTCAACATAATGACATACATGCATCTGAACGCATGCACCGAGATATAAATGGATTTCTTCTAATCCGTCTGAGAGTGATTTATGACATCTATGGAGGGCGTCACGAAGTTGTTCGATGAGGGAGAAACAGGGAGGAATAAAATCAAAGACAGATCAATATAAGTTTCTGTAAAAAAATGTTCGAAACACAGAAAGAAAGAAAGAAAGAAAGAAAGAAAAGAGATACGATAAGAGAAAAGAAAAGAAAAAGAGGTGGATAAAGAAGAAAAACAGAAAAAAATGAGGAAAAAAAAAAGATACAAAGAATTAGGAAAAGAGGCAAAATGAAAATTGTGAAAAATTAGTTAATGAAAATCTAAAGAGAGAGAGAGAGAGAGAGAGAGAGAGAGAAAGAGAGAGAGAGAGAGAGAGAGAGAGAGGACAGCTCAGGTAAAATCAAAATAGAAGCGAAAGAAAAGAAATGCGAACATAAAAAAGACAATTTGAGTCGAGAAAAGACTATATAAACAAGGGGAAAATGAAAAAGCAAGAATAGATATGTGTAGGAGAAATGTGAATAAATAGATAGAAAGATTTAATACGAATGTTTTCTTGGTTCAATTTATTCAGTAAGAGAGGCGATTCAAAAGATTTTATAATATCAACATGAAAGGTCCAATAGTGAAATGTGCCACCGGCGACGTAACCTCTGCAAGAAATGACCAACACCAACAAAAGACATTATCTGAGAATTTTGAATACAACACGCCATATTTCTGCTCTTTTCTCTCTCTCGCCCCACCCCTCTCTCTTTCTCTCTCGATCAATCTCTTCGATATCGATTACCATGGACTTCTTCCCTCAGTTTTTCTCCTTTTTTATGCTATTGCACAATGCACTATTCACCATTAAAACTAAATATTTCTGTTATTTGGTTCCTGTTTATTAACTTTTAAAACTAAAACAATAACAATGAAAATGAAGAACATTTTTAACCAAAAATATTTGACACTTTTAATTCTATGCCCAATGTTTCATGTCAATTTTAGAAGAACATGCCACATGAAGGGTCGATTTTTAATATGGAATTGACAAAACTGACTTTGAGATCACTCTACTCATTTTCCTTTGAGACTAGCATGATTCACTTCTTGAAATTTGTCCCATGATTGCGTACCTTCACTCTAGAGTAAATGAATGGGATCTTGGGGAATCAATTCCCCCATAACTGCTTATCTGTCAAAATAATGGCGGCTAAAAGTTAACTTTATTGTCAACCTTGGCAAAGTCTAATCAGATATAATCGAAATAATGGAGACTTTTTGGTTCATATTAACTTGCAAATTTAAAGCAGACAACATGATTCTTAAAGTCGCTGTCACATAATGGGAACATTCTAATCTTGATTTCCAAATTTTCTTTCGTCTTGACGACTAAAATATACGGGATTTACATTATAAATGGTCTTTGATAAACTTGAGCAAGCATTTTTGTTGAAATAATTTTTCACTTCATTTCAAAATAACAAAAGATTCCTATTTACACCGATTTTCTTTTCTCTTGTTTATTGCTGTCAAAATATTGCAATGTGTGACAAATTTAGCCTCTGTACTACGGTTTAATAAAATGATAATACAGAAAATAAACTTGTGGAAAAAGTTTAGTCTCAATTTACTCACAAATGATTGTTATCAAGTCCAAAGTTAGGAAAAGTTGCTCGATCCAAACAGTAAATCAAACATCGACAAAATGTTCTTTTCTTGCAGGAAACGTCGCATTAAATGGCCAACATGAATCAGGTTTTATTGTAATTAGAAGATTGATTTTTCTCATAATGCAACGTTGATGGTTATTTATTTCAGACAAGAAGCTGCTTATGGTTTATACCATGAGGATAATCCACTGATATTAATTACTCTATAAAATAAAATAACAGATATCGACATTGATGCTTTAGATGATTTCAACATTTCTATTTACTACCATTTTGCTGTTTACTGTCCGAAAGAGAAACTCTTTTCTCGTTCAGAAAATACATCTAAAAAAAAAGCAGTTTAATCGATCGGTTGAAATGTTGTGTTGACTATCACACACACACACACACACACACACACACACACACACACACACACATATATATATATATATATATATACATATAATTTATTGAAAAAATATTATCGAACGTTTTGAAGAGTATCCCATAGTTGTAACTACTGGAAAGACCTTTGTCTGAATATCTTTACAATTAGTTGTGAATTGTCAATTAATTTTCTATATCTAATTGGGTATCTACCTCAGATATTTGTAGCTAAGAAAAGTGTATTGTACAAGTTGTCTGCAGATTAGAGGTCAAAGGTAAGAGACTCATTACAGAAAATGTGAAAGTGCAATAAACTTAAAGTCTGCGGTCAAGTGTAATGATTTAAACCCCATGAAATTTACTACACTCTCTCTCATACACATGCATGTGTATGTGTGTGTGTGTGTGTGTATGTGTGTGTGTGTGCGGGCGTGAATTAACAGATAATCAATATTCATTTCAACAAATCTCTACACCATCTCTGACGCTCGGCCAAATTAGACCCAAATAAATATAGATATTTTGTCAATTTCTACATTCTCCTTTTAAAGTTCTGCAAGACTTCTGAAGAAAAATATATAATTTTCGAATTAAACTTGTGCAAAATATTCAAGCCTTTTGCTACTTTACTCAGTTATATCGAGGCTAGACATCAGTTGGAGACGATGATTTCTGTCGGCCTTTCAATCGCTTAATAGGTTGGGTGTGATTCCTTCTCTACTCTGTTCTGGCCTCTACCCATTGACCTGTCTAGCTTAGCTTAACCTACCGGGAGAATTTGTTCCTATCACTATTATCAGGGCACAAAAGGCAACTGATTAAGATTTTTAGACTTCAAATCTATGATGTCAAAGGTTGATGGGCGATATTAAAGGAGATACTTAGATTAATGATGAAGATAATTTATAAGAGAAAATCACATTATTTTTGATAAGGTGGAGAAAAAACAGAATCACCATAAGAATTATCAAATAGTTGAACCTTAAAAGGAAAAAGGTCAAACCCATATTGTCATCGGTACAAATTCTGGGTTGTTTAGTTTAAATTATTAAAACAATAATTTTGAAAAGGTCATTGTTTTAATTTTGATTTTGGGTGCACAGAAATGATTGGTTTGAAAGGTCAGGGTTGAGCCAGAATTAGAATGATTGAAATATGATGGCTTTTTAGCTAAATGTGTGACACAAGGCCATGAGACAGTAATAGAGTATTATTGATTGGCTCACCAATCAAAGAAAAGAAGGGTGGTGATTTTGCCCTCACACTGAAATGTGCAACACAATGCCATAGTTTTGATTTTCGGAGCTGTGTAGACGAGAATTGGACTCCTATGAAAGAAGATACCGAAAGGGGAAGAACCAGATCAAATGTTGTTTCCATCAATAGAAGACTAAAGATCTTGGCGCCGGCTTCCCAAACCTAAGTCCTGAACTTGACCATTTGACCAGAATTTCATTAAAAACTACCTAGATAGAGGAATGACTTAAGTCTAATTACCCATACACATTATCGCTAGTTAACTTGTTACCATCAGCTAAAGAATCCCCCAGTTCAGGAGATTCCAATCTTGAAATAGAAACCCGTTGTTATCTATACATGATTTTAATCATTGTATTATAAATAAAGGTTTTGTTTTATTTACACTTATTAACAAGTGTTTCTGAGTTGTTGAAGTAGTTAACAGCATTGGTGAAGATGATATTCTACAAACCCAGCCAGTACGGCCAGGAGTCTGAGCCAGCTGTTCTACGACTCTTCATCGATTTTCTTGCAGATCTATCAACACAACGTGGGCGCGGGAAATTCGAACGAACAGGCTTCACCAGAGACAGACCAAAATATAAGTGTCCCGATGCGTATCAAGCACTCATAGGACCACAAATCAAACGGCTTGATCTGTCAAAATAATGGCGGCTAATTATCATTTCCAGAAAATTGAGACACACACACATACTTATGTATGAAAAAACAAGGCATTCAGAGGATGAGTTTATTGTGGAATATTTTGCCCACGTTAAACTTTAAAAAAAAATGTTAAACCACAAAAGGATAACATCAATATGCAACGTATCTTCAGGAATTTTATTCAATTTTAAAAATAAAAGAAAAAAATTACATAAATCTTAAGATTCAATTTCCGTTTGAAGCATTCTGCTTCAAATCAATTTAAGTTCGAAATTTATTTCAGAACATAACGCAGCTGCGATGAATTTGAAGAAACTTTGGAAACTTTATCCGAAATAAAGAAAAATTGTTGCTGTTTGTTATTTAGGACGAGTTATGATTAGAAGTATTATCGAAAAACATTAAAAAGTGAGAAAAAATATAAATACTCTAATTAATTCAAATGAGGGTTCATGTAACTTTTTAGCACTAATTCGACTAAATAATGAGATAAGTTTTAAAAAACTGGCTCTTTATTTGATAGTATCATGATAACAAATAAGGTTAGATTGAGTAGTCTTTTAATGTTGTTTATTATGGATATTAACTAACATCTGGAAACTTTAACGTTAAAAGTAGGATTAGTTTCAAAATTATGTTTTGCTAACGCGTTCTGTCGTCGCTAATTTTTATGTCCCTCTTCTGTTCATTGGTTCGTTCTTTGATTGATCATAAAATTTCACCCATATATCTTTACTACATCGTAAGCATTGGATAGAGTTAATGCCCACATCAGATTTGATATGAATATTGTCATTCTTATGATTGATTATATTCTTAATTGTTTTTGAAATATCGGTGATAGATCATAGGTAGATCTAATTTAGGATTGCGTAGACTCAAAATCAGCAGCATTTGTTGACTGCTAGTTTCTCGATAATACGATCATCAGAACTATATATATATATATATATATATATATGTGTGTGTGTGTGTGTGTGTGTGTTCATAAATTTGTTCATAAATCATGTACGTAGATTTGTACTGGAAAAGTAAACATGCTTTATTCAACATCCCTCCAGACATTCTTTCTATTTTCCTCAGTAAGTTTGTGAGCATTTCTATATGTGTGCGAGAGTGGGACTACGGTATACAAATACATATTCAATAATTCTTATTTTATTCATTTGGACCTGAACTTAAAATATCTCATAGAAGATACATTACTCTGTTCAAATCATGGAAAAGCATTCAGAAACTTGACAAATGAGCCACCCCCTAACCCTCTTTAAATTGATAAGGACCTTTGGCATCAGTTCCAGAATTAGGCGCACATTTCTGATTTTTCCTTATCAAGCTCATTCGTCCTAATATTTGAAACTTCTGCGACGGTCGGATTGATAGCGAAAGCTGATTGGTTCTCAATATCAACTTTGTGGCGCCACATAATCTGTGTTTAGCTCTTTCACTTTTGCATTCGAATCAGTCGTCTAAGACGTTGATTAGGTGTCTCTTTCTCTCTAATTTATAGGTTTTCTTAATTTTTTTTCCATACTAACCATTCTATCACCCCTGTCCCCATCTTATTTCACGACTTTCTTGATTATTCTGACCCCGAGTTGCTTCACTAAAACATTTGTTTTTTTGATTTTTATAAAAATTAAAAGGATAAATATAAATTGTGGTCAGAGTAACTTTAATTGCGTGCAAAAAACAATCTTTTATCAAGACTCAACCAGAAATGCTGGAAAATTTATTCTATGATTATTAAAGAAAATGAATAAAATACTTTTAGATGAATGGCCTCGAGATTTTGTGCATAACGTATGTTTTTATTTATTGAAAACTAAGTCTTCAGTATGGATTGGATTAAAACGAATGAGACGTGAACAACATCAACATCGGTGTATATTTTTTACTTACCACCATAGTGAGTGAAAAACCCAAGAATCAAGATAATTTTGTGGCTGAAAACGAAATAATGAGTCGTTGGGATTTCAAAGGCATTAAACGGAAATCTTATATCAGAGCGTAGTCATCAGTTGCTCCAATTGGTACTTTCTGATAGTATTTTTCAGTTTAATTGAACAAATGAGAGCCAATTTCAAATCATTTTCGAATTAATATCATGAGAACCAGAAGAAGTTTACAAACAATCCTTTGAAACAATTATCCTCGTCATTGTTGTTTTTACCAATTTTGAATTATCTGGAGGAAATTTTTGTCTAATGTAATTTTCTTAGGTGAAAGATTTTCCTAATTTCACATATTTTCCCAACAAGTGACTTTTTAACTCATATGTTCGATTTTCTCAAGTATATGTTGCGTTCGTTATGTTTTTGAAGTCAAGCTTTCTTTTTTATCTCCTTGACAAGCACATGACTGTTAAACTACATCATTGGTTGAATTTATTTGCATCTAGCAAACGTATTCTCGTTTTACTCAAGACCTTTACATTAAAGATTATATATATAGCATCATTATCATCATGTCGTGCCATCAGCACGGATTTCCTTGACCTTCTCCCACCACCCTTCTATATCGTTCATCTCTTCCGGTAGGTCTTCAAGGCTACATCCTGTATCGGGACAGATACCGTTTATTGTTTGCCATGCTATCCTAGATTGTCTATCTTCAAATGAGTCTCTAATCTTATTGTATGTATTCTGTTTGTTCTTTTAGGTATATGTTAGCTAATTTATTTTGTGCTTTTTAAGTTTCAGGGCATTGGTATTGGTTGGGTTCTTGGTATTGCATTTGGAGGCAGTTTTTACATTTGCCCGCTTTTTTTTCTAACCGCTAATGTCTCTCATGGGGACTTTAGGTTTAGCTCTTTGTTTAGTTGGTATGCATTCTGCTGCCGCTTCTCAGTGGACATAGACGAAATTCTCATATTCGTCATTCGGATTATGCGTTTCTGTCTTCTGTAGTGCATCGATTTTGTTTCTTAGTGTTAACGTATACTTATCTCTTATATCCCAGTTATTAAGCAGTGACCAGTCATAGTGTACAGTGGTTGTTGTTGGAGTCGTATTCCTTTGTAGGCTCAGTCGTATTTCTGCCATGGCAATTCGGTGATCGGAGGGCACACCATCGAAAGAGGAATATGCCTCGCAATTCAGTGCGCTATTATTTCATTTCTTATTTACAAAGACATAGTCGCTCTGTGCTTTAGTATTATTTGCATAGGTGTAATTCCATAGTTTTCCCTCTCTTTTCCGAAATTTTGCATTGAGGCATGTTAATTTATTTTCTAGCGTGAAATGCGTTTGATATTGTCCATTTCAGTTTGACGAGTTGTGTAAGCGGAATTTCTGGTTTACGTTTTTACCAATTTGAGCATTCATGTCTCCACCAATGACGAGGACATTGTGTTTCGGGATGCTACGAGTAAAGGAGGATAGCTCATCATAGAAGGCGATGAGGTCAGTTTCTTCACTAACATTGGTAGGGCTGCCGCAGAAGATGATTGTTGCGCTGGGGTTGCCATTAAAAGTAGCTACCATCAGCCTAGGTTGTATTTTCTCTATGCTATTTAATGATTTTAGGGCTTATGATCATATAAGCATACCTACACCTCTTATCGTGATTTGACAGAGTTTTCCCATGCAGATGCAATGGCTAGTGTCCATCCATTGCCAGTATCGTGATATTTGATATCCTTCTATGTGTGTATCTGTGTTCTTGAATGCATATAAAGTCTATGTTATGATCGATGGGCGATGCATTCTCCTCCGGCAGTTGTCCTATTCTATTTAAGGTTCTAACTTTGAATGTCGCTGTTTGTATTGTGCGTTTGCATTTTAGTAATTTTTGTTTGAGCTCTGTAGCTGATTTTTCGAATAATGAGGCTCCAACCTCAGCAAGATGCGGCCCTTTTTTACCCGCGCGAAGAGCGATGTGATTTGGACAGATGGTTTGAGTATGAGTCATGGTAATCTTTCGATGGCTATTTTTATTCTCATCGACAGAAGTCGCCATTATAGATTAGCAGCAGTTGTTTCCCGATCGAACTATTTGATCCTGGTCGTTAAACCGTAGGGTTCATACGCTCAGGACTTGGTTGGGCATTGCGTTGAACCGTCAGAGGGTTTATCCGTTCGCCTTTGCGTCCACCATGCTTCTTCCCATGGCTTTCGAAAACAATTTTTTCATTTTCCCCCCTCTTTCTTCGCCCTTCTGTCCTTATTAAGTTTTAACTTAGTTAAATTCCACAATTACTTTCTTTTTAAATTTCATCAAAGTCCTTATTTATGGTTCTTTGCAACCGTATAGGCATTCTATTTGACGCTAACTTAGGTTTTCAGTTTCTAATAAAGTCCAATACTATTATCTTCTCTTGACCAGGTTCAACTTTTACTTGGAATTACAGTTAATTGTCTTTGCATTTAAAGCACATATAGTATACAGCAGTAGTTTTACAAATAAAAAAAAAGCATTCATGTATTTTAAAATGACAATATAGTAAAAGACAATAAATAAAAAAAACATCTTTTTAAAAACTCTGCACATCTTGGAGCGGATATGCTTAGTATTTTCCAAGTATATTTAACACGGTCCGTCTAGTCTACGCTACTGAATTTTACTTTTATATAGATATACGAGTTTCTAGAATTTGAGGTGGGGAAGGGTCATTCAGTTATTAGTTTCCCTACCTCCATTTTTTCTTTCTTCTTTTCTTTATATATATATATATATATATATTCGAGAATTCAATCTAGGACAGTTTACGCAAGAAGAACTCGATTCAGTACTATGAAAAATGAAAAATAGAAAAGCAGTAGGGCTTGATGAAATACCTCCTGAAGCATGAAAAACCAGGCAATTCGACGACATACTGCTTCGACACTGTAATGCCGTAAATAATCAAAACACAATAGACGGATGGACAAAGGAATGCATCTTCCCCTTCAATAAGAAGGGCGACCTCAGATTAGCCAAGAATTACCGAGGTATAACCCTTACACCCATAGCGGCCAAGATTTACAATGTTCTACTATGCTACCGAATAGAATGAAAAATTGAGAGGATACTTTGGAAGAACTAAAATGCCTTTCGGGAAAATCGATTAACGACGTCACAAATTCTGGATATCTGTTGAATTCTTAAAGGTGTATGTGCAAAAACCTAGAGGCAACAATATTATTCGTCGCCTTCGCCAAGGCCTTTGACTTCATACACTGAGGAAAGATGGAGCAAATGCTACTCGCCAACAGCCTACCCAAAGACTCCGTCGCAGCCATAATGATGCTATATAGAAACACGAAAGTAAAAGTCCGCGAACCAGATGAAGACACAGACTATTTCGACATTGTTGCAGGTGTACTGCAAGGAGACACATTAGAACCATACCTCTTTGTCATCTGTCTAGACTACATGCTTAGAACGTCTATAGATATAATGAAAGAAAACCGTTTTAAGCTGACAAAAGAAAGAAGCAGAAAGTACCCCGCACAAACAATTATGGACGCAGACTATGCTGATGACATAGCACTTCTGGCAAATACATCCGCTACATAGTCTGGAACGAGCAGCACAGGCCGCCATGTCAACGCTCACAAGACGGAATACATTTGCTTTAATAAAAGAGGTGACATGTACACACTATACGGTAGCTCTGTGAAACTAATAGACAAGTTCACCTACCTGGGAAGCAGTGTCTCATCAACGGAGACAGACATCAACACGTGACTAGCAAAGGCATGGACAGCTCTCGATAGGCTATCGGTCATATGGAAGTCAGACCTGACCGATAAAATAAAACGCACTTTCTTCCAAGCAGCGGTCGTGTCGATACTGCTGTATGGATGCACTACATGGACGCTATCTAAACGGATAGAGAAAAAGCTTGACGGCAACTACACAAGAATGCTGCAAGCAATATCGAACAAGTCCTGGATGCAGCACTCCACAAAGTAGCAGCTGTATGGTCACTTACCACTCATCACGAAAACTATCCAAGTTAGACGAACCAGATATGCGGGACATTGCCGGAGAAGTAGGGACGAGCTCATAAGGGATGAACTTCTGTAGACCTCTTCACATTGACGAGCAAAGGCAGGACGACCAGCTAGAACCTACACACAATAGCTCTGTGCCGATACAGGAAGTAGCCTTGAAGACCTACCAGACGCGATGGACGATAGAGAAGTGTGGTGGGAGAAGGTAAGGGATATCCGTGCTGATGGTGTGAGATTAATATATATATATATATATATATATATATATATATATATATATAAAGACTATCTTTGCATCTACTGTGATATGCACACACACAAACACACACACAGACATTCACACACACACACATATATATATGAGAGAATCAAGTAAAATGTTCTTAGCCTGACTCAGAAAGTAGAATCATTGCTGAATATTTTTGTTGTGGCAACACACTACCACTTCAAAAAATCTGAAAAACTAATGTTATATAATTAATGAATGATTTTTTTATATTAATCATTTTTCGTTAATTATATTTTATCATTCAGTTTGGTAGGGCTTTGAATTATTTGGGTTAAGAGTCCAGGTTCATCGTTATTGGTGCAGTTTTACGCTCGCGCGCAAAGGATATGACAATAACAATTTGTCTTAATAAACCCCGAGACAGGAAATGGTGCTGGAGTATGGATGACGTCATGTCCAGAAGAGATGGCCCTGAGAATTTGAGAATTTTGAAAAGACATCAGTTGAGATTGGATCATTGAGGTGGAGTTGGATTTTGACCGTTGATAGATGGACTTGGGTTTTTTTAATCCCTACCGACAGAGATCTTAGAGTTCACAAGATGACCGCGCGTTGGGGTTAGGTCAGCATAGTATTGTTAGCATAGACTTTTAAGAATTGTGTCTTTCTCCTCATGTCGCCATGAATCGAAGCCAGGAATTAATAAACTGTTCTGACCTGAAACGACAGCGTACGCCTGTTTTCGTATCTGTTTTTGTATATGCATTTGAATTTGTCTATGTATTTGTATTACTGTTGTGATCTCATCACAGTATACAACATTAATTCAGATTTCATTCTTAACTTCTATGAAGGTGAGCAGCCCATACAAAAGTGAGAGGTATATGACAAATTCAAAATCTGGGTGAAACTTATTACTTATGCAATTCAAGAAAATTCTCGCACTAAAAAATATTCTACCCTCCTTTAAATTCTGGAAAATGAAAGTATCAATGAATATATCAATAAATGAATAAATTCACAAACGTCATTTAAAAAAAATCTACAAGAATACTTTATATTCGAAAACAAAACATGAAAATAAGCAAAGAAAAGAAAAAAAAAAAAGAAAAGAAAAGAAAAGAAGGCTAGACAGAATTTTTCCCCTTTATTCTATCTTATTTTTCTCCTTTAATCCACTCTCACTCAGTCAGCTGCTTGGAGACATAGCAGTATAATCTTCTCGTACTCTCTTTTGGAAACGAATTTTTTTTTTTTGTTTAATTGGTGATTTTTGTCGGGAAAATTTATAATATGTTGAAATGCAACTAAAACAGATTTGTGCAATTAATGGGGAAGGCACTGATAATGATCAAACGAGTAAAAAGTGGTTCGCAAAGTTTTATTCTAAAGATTTATCAATGTATGATTCTCCACAATGAGATTAATAACATATCATTGTTTAAGAATGATCCACATTATTCAATCCAGTATGTAACTAACATAATGGAAATATTCAAATGTATCACAGAAAAATCATTTACTACGATTTGGTTATGTGAGCGCAATTTTGTTGCGTAATTTGCTACTTAAAAGAAACAAAAAGTCTCAATGAAACTGTTATAAGAGCATAGAATAAAAGAAAAATCGTGTTGCAAGGGAAATGACCTTGCATTGATTGTGTCAAAGATCAGTCAGTTTTTATCCACAAAATCGGTAAATCACAGAAAATGTTTGGGAATTAATTTCAATTAAGAAATTTACTAGAAAAACGAACAAAATTTGTTTTTATACCAAATATTTATTTAAAGTATTGCTGAGTCTGACACCACGACGTTGAAATAGGGAACTAAGAAAATTTTAATTCTCTAACCTTTGCAAATTGGACATCTTTTTGGTTTAGGATTAACAATATGGACTGCTGCTGTCAATATAATTTTATTGGATGTGGATATTAAAACTGTTGGAAGTTTTTTCTCAACTGCAAATATCTTGGAGTAATGTGAAGTTATTGCGTCAACATATTAAGATTGTCACAAAGCAATGGGAGCAAACATTTCCGTTAGTTGCAGTCAACAAATTTGACAAAGGAAAAAAAAAATTATGGGTAAACGTTCGACGAGGCTCGTGTTAATCTGGTAGTTAAAGCCATTCCTAACCCCTCATTTGTCGACCCAAAGGAAATAATAAATTACAGGGCTTTCATTGGTATTTATATAAGCATATTCACTTTCAGTTTCTGCTTGATGACTGAAGTAGTTGTGTATTTTTTCCCCTGAAGTTGCAACTTAATATTGAATAGTGATACAATATATCCTTTCCACTCCTACTTGTAAAATTTACAAAACAGTCTACTTCAACCTGATCTTAATTCTGTTAAATCGTTTTTATCAATTTATTTACCTGATTAATTCTCTGACAGCCACTTCCTGGAGAAGTAAGGATGAAATTATAAGTGACGTTCTCCTATGGCTTCTAACACATGAACTTATCATTGTTTGCCGATCAGCAAAACTTACATTTTACAGCTCTGTGCCGACACTGGATACACTCTAGAAGACTAAGAACGATGGTTGAGAGAGAGAGAGAGAGAGAGAGAGAGAGAGAGAGAGAGAGAGAGAGAGAGAGAGAGAGAGAGAGAGAGTCAAGGGAATCAATGCTTTCAGCATGGCTTGATGATGATGAATCATCTACGATCCTCTTGATATCGATCTCTCTCATGCTTCTCTTGTCATTATGCCGTCAGTTCTTATATGATTCTACATAAAATTCAAAATTTCGAATGCTGGTTTTCAAGGCAGGAAAGTTTTTGTTCATTCGGCATTTTGACGCAACTCAATTTGTTCGCTACATTTGGCTTTGCGCGAAACTTATCGAAATGAATATCCTATTTAAATTAGTTGCCTATTCATAGCCATTTGTTTATTCCTTTATATTTTGTGTATATATGATGAGAGAAACATACATTATTCGATCCTTGCATTTCTCCAACTGCTTTTACGTAAAAGATGTTCTACTTCAAACATAAAAGATCTGGTTCCACTCTCAGACATGATTCTCTTCACTTTTTACATCATTGGTGGGAGGCTGGGAAGGTTCCCATTTTTACTTTTATTCATTACCAAAATTTACGGAATTGGAATTATCAAACAAAAAGCCAAATTGCATATGTGAGGTATATTTATATTTGAATCGCTTCATATATACTTTTTTCTGCTTAAGTAACGTGGGCAACACTAATACGATTTATGGTGCATGGACACCGTATTATTTCAGTACTGTAGTGATAAACGATTGAGTACCACGTGGTTAGAGGAATGTGTGTTGCATTGTCAGCATTGGACTGGTATGTCTGGGAGCGGTTGAAGGAAACACCTAAAGTATCAATCGGATCTTGAACTGTCTTTTCTGTGAGGGGTGGTCGAACGAATTCTCGCTCGCATCTTGTTTGTCTTAAAAGCAAATAGGTTCTCAACTTCTTTCTGGGTAAAAGATATTTTGCTTATTTCGTTAATCCAACTGTCTTAAACGCAAGGAAGTTCAGTTTTCTGGTATCTTTCACTATCTGCATCGATAACCGTTCAAAATACAATTGACTTTTAAAATTATATATATACACACACACACATACAGAGAGAGAGAGAGAGAGAGAGAGAGAGAGAGAGAGAGAGAGAGAGAGAGAGGGGGAGAGGCTGATAAGTCATTTTAGTGGTTCACTTCTAATACCAACTAGATTCTTCGATTTGAGATATCAAAATTTTCTGACTGTCCTCTTCAGCGTTCGAATACCCTCTCTGCCGGCGAAGTTCCCCTCTGACTGTAATAGGGTTCTTTTCTCTCTCATAGCAAGATTCCTTGCAGAGTATAACAGCTCCAAAAGGGTCTTGTTTAAAACGATTTTCTTTGAGTTCTTAAGATCTCTTTTTTGTTTTATTGTTCCGATGTGGGCGATTTTCCCTGTCTCCTACTGACAGTTAATTGATTTTCTATAATGGGTTTCGTATTTATTTATCAGCTATCCCTAATTCCGAAAAGTAAATTTAATGTTTTAACGTCTTTAATATCCAAATAGAGATTCTCTTAAAAAAAGACTGATTAAACAGGTAGTTAGATATACCACAAATATCTGCTTTCAAACTTTAATTGAAAAAGTAATTCAACTTAAAAATGTTTTTAATTCAATCAAGTGACATCATCATCATCATGTGACGCCATCAGTACAGATATCCCAGACCCTCTCCCGCCGCCCCTCCCTATCGTTCATGGCTTCCGGCTGGTCTTCAGGATTGCATCCCGTATCGGCACAGAGCTGTTGTATGTAGGTTCTAGCTGGTCGTCCTGCCTTTACTCGTCAATGTGAAGAGGTCCACAGGAGTACATCCCTTATGATCTCGTCCCTACTTCTCCAGCGTTGTCCTGCATGTCTGGTTCGTCTAACTTGGATAGTTTTTGTGATGGGTCTTAGGTGGCTGTACAGCTGCTACTTTGTGGGGTACTGCTTCTAGAACTTGTTCAATATTGCTTGCAGCATTCTTGTGTAGTTACCGTCAAGCTTTTTCTCCATTCGTTTAGTTAGCGTCCATGTAGTGCAACTATATAGCAGTATCGACACGACCGCTGCGTGGAAGAAACTGCATTTTATTTTATCGGTCAGGTCTGACTTCCATATGACCGATAGCTTATCGATAACTGTCCATGCCTTTTCTAGTCACGTGTTGATGTCTGTCTCGGTTGATGAGACACTGCTTCCCAGGTAGGTGAACTTGTCTTCTATTTTCAGAAAGCTACCGTTTAGTGTACTTCGCCGATGACATAGCGCTTCTGGCAAATGTATCCCGCTACATAGTCTGGAACAAGCAGCTGCAGGCATAGGCCTCCATGTCAATGCACACAAGACGGAATATATGGGCTTTATCAAACAGGCGACATCTCCAAGTGACATCAACCCAACTGGATAAACCATTATTCGCAGATGTTTTGAACAGATGATTTATAATAGTTTACGCTCCTATTAAAGCAAAACTAAAAATAATTTGACTCTGTTCTACTTATTTATGAGAGAGAGAGAGAGAGAGAGAGAGAGAGAGAGAGAGAGAGAGAGAGAAAGAGAGAGAGAGGTGCTAAAATGGGGTGCAGAAATTAGACGGCTACATGTTATAACATGTGATGCCTCTATTTGTTCGTTATCTACCTTGAATAAACTATCCCTATCATTAAATGTATCGCACATAAAGGTATGCAAATAATCTACCACAAAACCTGTGTATGTCTCACCTGTCAAGACAGACAACGGTTTCATCAGTGGTTATTATGAATTCCAACAGAACATGTCCACTAAAGTACACCCCCTCCCCAGATCTCACTGCTGATGCTCTAGTTCTGTAGCTTAATGGTGTCTTCTTTAAGTACGAAGTCGATAAACAGGGTGAAACGTGGGTGGTGTACCTGGGCGAGATGACGTCAGTCTTCCACAATCCGTTGTCAACATTTTCTGACCTAGGGAAGGCACAATGATAAATGCCATGGTGTCAATAATGGTACCCTTGATGGTACACTATTCTGTAACCCCATAGAATTCAATAAGCTCTGAATTACGAGCTGATGGATAGAATAGAACCAGCCTTGAAGTGGGATGGGATTTGTTATAATGTTCCCTTTTCTTAGAAGCTTACCATAATTGTCAATCATCAACAGATTCATTCTACTATCACCTAATCACGAGAACTATTTTCACTTGGAGATGATATCTGTAAACCCTTTCTAATGTAGCTCGTGAAAATGAAGTGCCGGTGTCATATCGATGGAAAGGTAGAAGGATTCAACTGCTTGCTATTAAGAATCACACAGCGGGCGAACGGTGATAAATTCTCTTCTGATCCTATAGCTTCCACATTTACACTGTCACAGCTACTCCTGCACATATTAAATAACACATTATGCTTCACATTTATACAATCCATTCAGTGTACTGCTGTCTCTAATTTTTTCGTACTTTAGTATACGTATTTTTGGGTAATTTAGTGTATATCTATATATATATATATATATATATATATATATATGCACTAAATTACCAAAATATATATGTATTGGCGATTCCACCTTTTATACTTTAGTATATATTTTATTACTTTAGTATATATATATATATATATATATGAGAGAGAGAGAGAGAGAGAGAGAGAGAGACACTTCTGCCTATACCTAAAACAAAATCTGTCTGTAATGAAATTACCTGGGAGACAAGCAAAAATGTTAATAAGAATAAATCTGAAATCTGATATTAAGACAAACCCAACTGATATTTATGGCATTTTGTCAATTGGATCTACTCTTCCCAGCCATCTAAATCAAATTCAGTAAATTTGCCAAACATTTCATTTTTCCCTTGAATAATCTAAAATCGAGGAATATATATATATATATATATATATATATATATATATATATATATATATATATATATATATATATATACTTTCATAGTTGTCGAAACATACAGTATAATTTCCTAAGTATCTGGAATAGTGGAAAGAACATAACAATTAGAAATACATGAATCATGCAGATGAAAAACAAGGGAAAATTAATGTATAAATATATCTGATTATTTAATTTTTCACATTAAATTTAAAAAAATATGTAATTAAATTCACAAGGGTTCAGGTACAGGTAAAACACTGTCAACGAGCTGAAGGTATTGCTGGATAAATGAAGAAATAAGTAGAAAAATTCTCACACATACACACATACACATACACACATACACGTCGATAATCTTTTTTCTAAAAAGTAGTCGTCGATTTTCTTTTCGTTTTCAATGTGTACATATCGTGTTTGTATGGGTTAGTCTTTAGTTGCAAATGCCCTTACCAAGTACAAAATGTTGCGAGGCTAAAATGTTCAGATTTAGAACCGTATCACTTATGAAAGAGTAACACAAATAAACTTTAGAATGAAGAATGAAAATATGAGAAGAAGAAGAAGAAGAAGAAGAAGAAGAAGAAGAAGAAGAAGAAGAAGAAGAAGAAGAATTTAAAAATAAAAATCAGATAGTGGGCAACCCATACAACGGCAACAGACAATGCAGTCAGTCCAGTGGTTAAGGATGAAGTATGGTGAAGTTCTGGATAATAAAGAAGGCATGAGAGAGATAGAAAGGAAGAAAATGAGAGAGAGAGAAAGGAAGAAAATGAGAGAGAAAGAAAGGAAGAAAATGAGAGAGAAAGAAAGAGGAAAAGATAGAGAGAAAATATGAAATAAAATAATGAAAACTTTCTAAAAAGACGAAAGAAAGAAAGAAAGAAAGAAGGGAAAGAGTGAAAGAGTGAAAGAGTGAGAGAAAAAGAAAAATGATGAGTGCATAGAAATTGAATTAAATATAACAACAGAACAATTAGGCTTATGAATCCTTATCTAACTTGATTCTACTGTTTGATCAGAATATAGTACGTATTGAACTGTCCATTTGCCGCCTCAGTTAAATGATATGTTGGCTATTGAAAGAAAAGAACAAAATGTAAGCCTAATGTATATATAAAAGAAGCATTAGCTATACAAGATCTATCTATCTATCTATCTATCTATCTATCTATCTATCTATCACTTTTCTTAGATAACTAACGTCAACTAACAACTTCAATCTCTATTTTCCACTTTTTATTTCCTAATATAGAAACAACATCTTTGAACAGGATTCACTACTTATTCATATCTGTTCGCTTTCTGCTGTCTTTTCTTCTATTTTTACGCATTGTAAATGCCGTGCAAGAGAAAGACGACTGAAGAAATCGCACTGGAAAACTGATTTTAGACTGCATGAACAGTCCAGTCACCACAGATAAGGCCAGTGAAAAAAAAAAAAAGAAAAAAAAGAAAAGAAAAGTCTGATGACATTCTCAATGAAAAAAAAAAATCCTGTCCGCAGCTTCCTTGTGTGATATTTAAAAGACTGCGACCGACTTTAACACCCCAAATTGATTTCTTCTTTTCAAATGCACGCAATCTTTTTGCAGCGCTGATAAAAAGAGAAAAGTTTCAAGATTCACTCGGAAATTCTGACTTGCATGTCAAGAAAACTTTCTAAAAAGAAGATGGAAATGGGAAACGTGTGTCGGTGTTTTGACTCGGAGAAAAAAACATTTGTAAACTGTTTAAATCATGTGTCTCCAAACTATGGCTTGTCGACCACATCCGAACTGGTACAAGTTTTTATTTTCGTAATTGACACATTTTTCTTTTGTTGGAAATTATTCACGAGAACAAAAGAAAAAGTCCAACTAAAACTTCTTCATTCATTTAAATTTTATTTATTCATTTCTGCAAGTTCATTTTTTCTATGGCTTTTCGTGAATTCTTTGGTGTCGTTAAACTAATATTGTGGTTTAAAGGTGTTGCTAATGTAATGAATGTTTCATAATGGATTATTATGGTCTTGGATTAAATTACCTGAAATAGTTTAACATTTAACTGAGTTCGAAAATAATCCTGCGAATGATAATATGCACAAAGTAAGTAAAAGTAAAGTTGGGAACCCTAGTTGAGGGTGACCCGAAGGCTCCTTTTTCATTAGCTACTACACCAGTGTGTAGGAGAGGGTGCCACTTCTTTCCCTGGATTGCTCCACTTTACCCTTGATCCGTACCTTATAATGCTGAGTATTAAGCAAGTCGGCGCCAAGTACCATTTTTTGAGTCTTTGGTATGACTCGACCTGGAATTGATCCACGGTCTCCCGGCTCACTGGCGAACACTCTACCCAGAATGCCTTTGGGCCGGTTTGCACAAAGTAATCAAGACATAAACGAATGATCAACCCAACAATACAAACATCTATTAAACAAAACAAATAAATATTTATGGTTTTACCTATAGGTGACCATGTGACACTTGGGTGAAAAGAAGTTTTTTTTTAGTGGTGGTAGTGAAGGTGGTTTGTGTGTGTATATACGTAGGGGGTCGGCAGCTTTTCATCTCGAGAGGATAAGAACCATCTCTGCCGAAAAACAAATAAAAAAAAAGCAACTAACAAACAAAACAAAAAACCCACAAAAGCAAAAAACCACAAAAACAAAACAATAAACAAAAACAAAAGCAAAAATGAAGTGAAGTAAAAAAAGCAGTTCATACTTAAGAACTTTCGTCTATCTATGTCTCTAGGCTCCTGTTGCTGCAGTCATGTATATGTTAAAAGATTTACAGGCCTAAGAAAATGTGTTAAATCTACTTTGTAGCTCTCGTATCACAGGTTTAAATGAATAGCGTAAGTGTGACTGGTAAATATTTCAAAACATTTTATTCATGCCGAAAAAGGAATTCACCCCACCCAAATCCATTTTTGTTACTTCGAAATTCATTTCACTGCTTAAGTCTGTTTCAGCTGAATCTAATCTCGCACAGGGACAGTAGAAAGTAGAAAACTTCGTGAGGATCTAATTCGCTATATTAGTGAAGGATATATCAAGACAAGTCACAATATTTTTACATCTGGCACACCAAACATGATTATTTGATAAATAGCCCGGGAGATCAGTGTTCCATCCCAGGTCGAGTCATATCAAAGATGCCTCCTTGCTTCACACTCGGCATTATAAAGTACACATCAAAGGTAAGTGTAGCAATCCAAAGAAAGGAAAAGCGCTCTCCTCTGCACCTCGGTGTTGTAGCTATTGAAAAGGGAGACTTCTGGTCACCCTCGAAAACGATCATCTATCTATCTATCTATCTTAGTATGTTTCTTCCAACCTATCTATTTCGGTGTCGACTCGTTAACTGGTAGAACAAGGACTTTTCTCATTATCGCTCGTTGGTATTTAAAACCATTTCGAAAAATGTTTTACGTAAGAAATAAAATGTAAAATTGGATTATTTTATTTAATAGTAAATGCAAGAAAAAGTTTGAAAAATGGTTCTCAAACAGATACAATACGTTCGTAGATGAATATAGTGTTTTCTTTTTGAAAAACTCTGATACCTGCAAATTCAAATTGCTTCATTCATTACAGAAATTGAAAAAAATGACGAAAACAAAATATCTTTTCTCTCTCTCTCTCTCTGACACACACAAGCACACACACACACACACACACACACACACACACACACACACACACACACACACACACACACACACACACACACACACATAATCTCAACTCATGGAATCATTTTTAATTAAATTGCCTGGCCCATATATCACTAACACGTGATGAACTCAGATCAACTAATTGATTCCGTAT
The DNA here is from genome assembly GCA_963585895.1 of Sepioteuthis lessoniana. Classification (NCBI taxonomy): domain Eukaryota; kingdom Metazoa; phylum Mollusca; class Cephalopoda; order Myopsida; family Loliginidae; genus Sepioteuthis; species Sepioteuthis lessoniana. The sequence goes on along the minus strand of OY757915.1, from coordinate 121,780,912 downwards.
ATTTTCGTTATGGAGTTTCCCGCATCGGTCTATCCAATCGTCTGTAAGTACGTCACGACACTAAATCAAGGTGATTGGCTGTCACTTGAGATTCAAACCCACTCAAGTTTTTCAATTGAAGTATGTGATACTGCGAACATGACAATTCCCAGCGCTACGGTTTTTCAATTTAAAGAATTTCTCTTTGACATTTTCAATTCAAACTTATCACAGATTTAATCAGGCAAAAGTTTATACGAAACAAAAGAAAAAATCTTGAAGTAGAAATCTTGAAAGTTTTCTAAAATTTCTAAAATTCCATTGATATATGTTGCTGCCAGTTAAGGTGCCTACAAAATGCATATGCGTATATCGATTATTTGACCTATCTTAAGTTTACTTGTATTTCTATAGTGCTAGTTCAGTGTTTCACTCTGCTCGCTAGTCTTTCTCTCCTAAAAATCTATCTATCTATCTATCTATCTATCTATCTATCTATCTATCTATCCAGCAAGCTTGCCTGTTAGCTAGCAAGCTGGATTCTGAAGATTTTTAAAGTCTGAGTGTGTTTTTTTAAAATCTTATTACACATTTATACCTGAACCAACTGGTCTCTATATCTTTCTTGTTTCATAAGTATTGTCACTTGAATTTCAGCTTGTCTACACAATAAAACCATTGTACTTTCGTACATTCATGCCCTTATATAACTAGAACAAGGCGCCAATTCTGAACAGGAAATTAAACACTTTGTATCAAGATAGTGGCATTTTTTAAAAATAGTATATCTCGAGAAACACCTTGTTTTGTTAATTCGAATAAGTTTCTTCCTTTTACCACTCTGTCTACATCTTCAATTAAAAGTGAGAAAAAAGGAGAATTATTTTCAATTTGTTTTTAAAGCTCCCCCTTAAAAAACGGTAAAGACAAAAATCTCACTAAAAATAAACAGAAAAAAATTTGGAATAGAAAAGACGTGCCTGCGTTTGTAAAGAATTCTTTCCAGTGGTTAGTTAAATACATTCATTATGTGTCTGTAAATTTTAGTTGTGTCTTTGACTTCATCACATTTTTCAAACTACCGTGCTACGTGGCTAAACTTTTATGTGCTATTCAATCTACATCAGAGCATCTTATCGACACATCTATCAGTCTCCTTGATTTTTTTAATTTCTTGCACGCATAATCACACACACACACACACACACACACACACACACACACACACACACACACACACACACACACACACACACACACACACACACACACACATATATAAACTTTTAATATATTTACATTCATGAGCGTGTAGATTAATTATTTTTTTTGAATAATCGCAAATAAATTTATCTTTAAATGGAAAGTATGTTTTTAACTTAATACATATTTCGGAATAAAGTTTCTCGTGAATATCAACTTATATACCAAATGAAAATTAAAAGAACCCTGCATTCTTTCTCTGATTCTTTGTGTTTGACTTTTGAAATATAATCCGTGAAACATTTGAGAGGAATGAAAATAGATGATCGTTGGATTGGTAAGAAATGAAAATAAATAAATAATCCAAAACAAATGACAAAGCAAAACAAAAGAAAATAAAAAAACCAAGTAAAACAAAACTTAACAAAGCAAAACAAAAAAATTAAAAAAAGAACAAATAAAAAAACATAACTGACTTTATTTTGTTTTCGCAGAATCTCTAAACTTGCAAAATTGAGGAAAAATAATCGACCGAGCTTCATGGATGATTCTAGCCTGGACGTAAGTTGTCATCGTCTCATTTCAATTAATCAACTTAAAATCTTAACTGTTTTTTTTTCATTACTCGCATTTGCCTATACAAAATCACAGTAGAGATTTGAGTTTGCTGACCGACAAGTGAGATAGTTTTTACACACACACACACACACACACACACACACACACACACACACACACACACACACACACACACACACACACACACACACACACACACTCGCGTTTTTTCTTTTTAGTATGATATTATTACCGAGATTCTTTGACAATTTCACACGTTAACTTACACATATGCTAATTCTCTGACGGAAGCATAAACTCCCTCTCATATGAGCATATCGACTTCCTTTCTTTTACGAATACGTATTCCTTCTCATAAAGATATTCTTATTTTCATACGCGCACTAATGTAATTCATGTATCATACACATACCTACTCCCTTACACACAAATTCTTCTCTTATCCAAACATATAACCTTTTTTCGCAGAAATCTATACACCTTTTGTGTGTATATATATATATATATATATATATATATATATATATATATATATATATATATATATATAAAGATTTTATTTGCGGTACAGAATTTTATATTATCTTAAAAAGAACAAATTCATTGATCATGATGAAAATTAAAACCTAAAAGATGAAAAAGAAATAGCTAGCTTACCGGTTTTGTACGTCCATAGTGAGAGCTTTAAATGAGTTAATTAAACGACGAAAAATTTGGGTAAGAAGATGTTGGGAATGGAGAAAGGTAATTGAGAAAGGGAAAAAAGGAGGGGTATTAGATAGAAACTACATTAGGTTCAAGTAAACTTTTCTTCTGTTTACAAAAGAAATGTGAACTGTTTTTTTCTCTGATAGACTAAAACGGGAATTCTTCCAAGCTGCAGTGATATTACTACTGTATGGACTTTAACAAAATGTTAGGGGAAATGCTAGATGGGAATTACACAATGATGCTGCGTGCTATTTTGAACAAATCCTAGAAGCAGAGCCCTACAAAACAGCATTTCTAGTGCTCCTTACTCTTTTCTCACAAGCAATTCAAGTAAGACGAATAAAACAAAGTGGACACTGTTCGAAAAGTAAGGATGAACTTACAGGTGACGTTCTCGAATGTAACCCTACACATTGACACATCCGAGTGTCCTACCATTAAAAACATATATTCAGATGCTTTCAGCGAATATTGGATGGCGTGTAAAGGACATGCTAAAAGCGACGGTTGATAGGGATGGATGGTGAGAGAGAGAGAGAGAGTGAGCAAAGGAAATCTGAATGTCACCACACCTTGATGATGATGATAGCTAATATATTTTCTACATTGTGCCTCAACCAAACTTTGTAAATCATTATGCTTCACTTTTTCTTAAGACAACTTGAAGTTTCTATTATTAAATCTTGAACTGAAAATTTATATTTTCTATCGCGTTAAAATTGAATAATGAATTCGTGAGTAATAGTTTCAATGAAGCCTTAAATTGGAAGATCAATCATTTGTTATCAATTTATTAAAATGTCTGTTTCATACTAAAACACAAAACGTCATCGAAAGCCCAAATACAATTCAATTGTTAACGTCTGTTCATTAGCAGAAAACTATTTCATATCCACTTGTCATTCACTAAGTTTAAATGTTGTAATAATATTTTGCTTTTCACAACTTAATTTGATCGGTTAATTAGTTAAGCTTTTATCTTTGATGTAAATAGAAAATTTACAAAGTGATAAATTCGAGGTCAGTGAATATGAGAGAAAAGATTCAATACAGAGAAAATGAGAGAGATCTATATATAAAGCGGCTTATTCTATCAGGGAAAATTTGGTAACTTTTGTCTACAGTGAATAGATAAATAAAAAAGGAAAAATGAAAACGATAAAAGGTTTTGAGTAAAAGGTACTTAGTAAAAAGGAGACGATTATTATCATCAAGTAGCTTTGCTAGCACAGATTTCCCTGATTCTCTCTTGCCATTCGACCCCAATCATCCATCGCTCCCGGCAAATTTTCCAGACTACAGCATGTGTCCGTTCAGGGCTGTTGTAGATAGGGTCATATGGGTCGGTCAACATTGGCATATTCATGTGAAGGGGTCCATAGGAGAATGTCACTAATGAGTTGGTCCTTGCTTATTCAGCAGTGTCTCGCATGCCATGTTCGTCTTATTTGGATGGTTTTAGAGATAGGAAATAGGTGGCCATACAATTTTTGTTTCGTGGGATGTTACTTCCTGGATTTGTTCAATATAGCTTGTAGCATTCTTGTGCTCTTCCTGTTTGGCTTTTTCTCATTAGGTTTTGTCAGTGTCCATTTAGTGCATCCATACAGTAGAATTGACACAGCATTTTCTTTGAAGAAATTGTGTTTTTTATTTTATAGTACAGGTCAGACTTCTATATGATTGATAGCCTATCGATAGCAGTCCACACCTTTACTAGGCGCATATTGGTGTCACATTCAGTTGATGAGACGCTGCTACCGAGGTACGTCAACTTGTCCACTAATATCAGAGAACCTCCATTTACAGTGGAGATGTCTCCTTGATTAAAACATTTGTACTCTGATTTGTTTGCATTCACGTGGAGGCCAATGCCTCCTGCTGCCTGCTCCAGGCTATGCAGCAGAGATTCGGCTTGGGTTGGTGTATTTGCAAGAAGCGCTATGTCATCTGCATAATTTGCGTCCGTAATATTTTCTGCGGAATATCGTCTGCTTCTTGCCTCCTTTAGTGTAAGGCCATTTTCTTTTATCGACGTTCGAAGTTCATAGTCAAGGCAGATTATAAACAGATATGGGACTGTATCGCCTTGCAGAACTCCAGCAACAATGTCAAAGAAGTCTATGTCTTCATCCAGTGAGCGAACCTTGACTTTTGTGTTACTATTGATCATCATTATGGCGAAATTGTCTATCTTCTACCGAGTTTCCTTTTCTATTGATCTGACCTTGAACGCATGTTATTTGTTCTTTTTGGTATGCGTTAATTAGTTCTCTTTGTGTCTTCTTAAGTTTCTGCACGTTGGCATTAGTTAGGTATCTTTTATAACATCGGAATGCTGTTTTCACGTTATCTCGTTTTTTCCTAACTGCTAGTGTCTCCCATGGAACTCTACGTTTGGCTTTTGGTTTGATTGGTATGCATTCTTCTGCTACTTCCATGTGAGCATTGACGAAGTTTTCGTATTCGTTATTCAAAGTAAATGATTCGGATATTTCCTGAAGACGATTCGATACTCTTCAGGAGAAACGATAATAAGTAAGGGTTATTATGTGTAATATGTGTTACGATATATATGATACGAATTTGTAATAATGTAACGGCAAATATGTTTTTGGCAGAAAGTAATATGCAAGATATAAAATCTCAGTGCTTTTAGGTAAAAGATGAAAAATGGGTTTCTGGTTAATTCAAACCATACGAACAAGCTTTGCTAAGTTAAACTCATCGTATCTATTCTTTCTGAATGAATATCGAAAATATAGGGAAAGAAATTAATTTTTTCATGGTTAATGATAATAAGGGCATATTTTTCACATTCTGTGAGGAGATAATATTTATTAGATTAGGTGAAAGATGACGAGAAATTCAAATATTTCATAGTGAGGTTGCAAGCTCTTCACAAAGCAGCCCTGGGTGTGAACGTAACGAAATTGTTAGAAAGTGACCAAACCGTCTGCTGAGCCTGGAGCAATGTCACACTACGAGCAGCAAGTTCGCTTGTCATTTATAAACACACAAAAATAAAAGCAAACGATTTTAAACAAAATATTTTGAGGAATGTAATTGATCAGAAAAAGGATATCAAAGAATTGTAAACGAGAAAAAGTAAATTGTTGACTTGAAAAAAGAATGAAATAATGAATGATAGAAATCAATTTTTTAACGGCACTTGTAAAGCTAAAAGCATTAAGAAAATTCTATCTTAAAATGCTTATTAAACCATAAACTGTATAACATATTTCTTCAAATTCATTTTTCTAAAAGGTGTCTTATTCTTGTGAGTATGTATAAAAATCTCTTTAAAGCAACTGTTTTAAGCAATAATCATTCACAGATAAAGAGTTACTATTTTTATTCATCTGGAAAATTGCTACGTGTATGGATAATTAAATGTTAATTTATAATAGTAATAATTAATGACTTCGAAGTTATCGTTATTTTTGCAAATAATTAATCATGTATCTTTTCCCGAATTTCTCTTTTGCTGATCAGAAGACATCGCATTTAATCGTTTTAAAATGTCATAGTCAATGTTAAAATATGAAAATGTGTGGCCATTTGGGGATAACATTTTCTTTTTACAAAATGAACATTTTACGCTCATTTTTAATATTAGATGTAAAACTGAGACTGAAAGTCGTCACTTCTGATACATGCTTAATTTTCAGAGATGTTTCTTGCTTTTATGGGTGTATTACCACAAAGAAGTTTGACGACATACTTCTGCGATTATGCAACGCCGTGTATAAAGAAAACACGATTGAGAAATGAATAAAAGACTGCACTTTCCTATCGGAATCTCTAAAAACTACATAGGTATAACTCATTCTTTCATTGCTGCTAAGGTTTATAATGCACTATTTCTAAGTCGTATTCGATCTTAAGTTGAGAAAATTCTATAGAAAATTCGAAAAGGATCTCGGAAAAACCGATCCATATCTTCTTAGATGCTTACTATTCGTCGACTCATCGAGCCAACACTTTTGTTTGTAAATTTCTTCAAGGCATTTGATTCAATACACAAAGGGAAGACGGAACAACTACTTCTAGCCTTTGGTCTTCCCCTAAAACTGTTAACACTACAATAATACTCTATAAAGACACAAAAGCAATGACTCACTCAACCGATTGCGGCACTCTTCATTTGACATTGTAACTAGAGACTTGCTTGGAGATACATTTGAACCATTCATAATCTGCATCGATTACGTATGATGAATATCAATAAATCAAACGAAAGCTAATGGTTTTACTCTAAAAGAAGCAATATGCAGAATATGTCCCGCGGAAACTATCATGAATGCAAACTATGCAGATGATCTAGCACTTCTTACTATTTCAACTGTTCTGGAGCAGGTCACCAGAGGCATTAACCTCTATGTTAACTCTGATAAAACTGAGTCAAGATGGGACCATTCTATATTAGATGGCAAAACTCTAAAATTAGTAGACGAATTCGAATACTTTGGTAGCAATATCGAAAGTGATGTCAATAGATGCATGGGAAAGACATGGCTATTGGTGAGTTAAAAACCATATTGAAATCCGATCTCACGATAAAACAAAAATTCTTCCTAGCTATTGCTGTGACATTACTATAGTATGGTTTCACCTCTTGGGATTTAAGAAAAGCTTGCAGAGAAAGCTACATAGAAACTACACAATGATACTATCGTATATTGAACCGCTGAACAAACAACGAAGGACTCGTAGATATATGAAAATACAATTCATATTTCTATTCTTCGACGGCGACGATTGTGTGTAATAGGAATACAGTCAGAGAGAGAGTTCGTACATATCTTTCTTTTGTGGCGGGGACCCTTTTGTGAAGTAGTGCGACGGCCGGAAAACACACACGAGAAGCTGACAGAACTGCCGATATTGGGATCTTCAAAATCCGAAAGAACTGCATGCAAAACCACTGCATAACCCAGTTAAAGTCTGGTATGATTTTGGCAAAGCTGCCATCATTGGTCCTTACTTTTTGAAGAAAACAATGAAAATGTTGTGACTGAGAACACCGAGATCAATAACTTCTTTGTACTTGAATTACGACGAAAATGTGTGCCTCGATATCTTTGGTTTCAGCAGAGCATCAATGGATGTGCTTCGCCCTCTCTTCGGTGACCGCCTCATTTCCAGGTTTGCTGACGTTCCTGGGCCCCGTCTTTCTCCTGATTTGTCCATTTGTGATTATTTCTTGTGGGTATACCTCAAGTTACGTGTGTATGGGTATGGAATATTTGAAAGAAACTATTCGCATGGAGGCTTGATAGAGCAATGCTGGAGAAAGTGGGGACCAACTTCCGAGAACGCCTTCAGAAATGCATCAATGAAAACGGTCATCTCAAGAAGGATATTATTTTCCAAACTTAAATTTGTCAAATGCTGTTACACTATGTAGGTGGTCCGCCAAGCAAACGATTCCTTTGTCTGTTTTGGCGCGAAACCAGACAAAGAGTCTTGGACTTGATATCTCGGTGTGACCGGAAGTAGGATGAGAACGCCAGTCAGAGAGTGAGACAAAGACTGAGAAGAAGGCAGTTGGCGAAGGGGGACGGGAGTGAACAGTCGACACGGGACAGCAGAGAGACCTGTCGGCATGAGATAGGGTCCAGCCACAGTGAGGAAGACCGGTCAGGATAGGTTGGCATTCCTAGTAGCTTTGTAGAAGTTTCGCTAGAATCCACGCTCGCGTTAGTCTACAACTGCGCGCAGGAAATGCACAATGTTGCATAACTTCCCTTCTGCACCTGAGTTAACCCAAGCATATTGTTTGTTTTTTCTTTCTTCTCCCACTCCCTCGGTTGTATTTCTTGTAGCCGTAAGGGAATGTGCGATACCCCAATCGGAACCACTGGTTGATCACCGGCCATAAAGTGAAATGGTTCGAAGAAGTTAATGTAACGTGGGGGCCGGAGGGGGTATCGTCACAATGCTAATTCAATGTAAACACACTGAGGTCAATAAAATTTGTTTGAAACCAAAGTTAATGATAGCGAGAAATTTTCAAAATTAGTTGTCCTTTCTGCCTCACCCTTTATATGAGGTCAAATGATGGAAATAGAGGATATCAGGCTTTTATTTGTGCCTACAAAAATCAGCTCTTTTGGTTGACTGATTGAAAATTAATTTTCTTGAGTCCATTGTACAGACTGACATGAAAATTCCTTTATCTTAAATATAGAAGAAAGTAAGAATATTCATCTTGTTTCATAATCAATTTAAACTGATTTTGGTTTTTTGTTCGGAAAGATTTTCAGTAAAATTTAACGTTTGACTGATCAGAACTGGCGAATCGAGATCATCTGATCCTTTTTTACATTTAGTTAAATTTCTTTGAAAAGAATAAAAAATGATTTGATTTCCTTACGATAACAGGTTTTTGATGAAGTCGACAAGAAAACATTATGTATTAATAAAAATCATCTCTATTCTCATTGGGACAAGTTGATTTTTGTGAGTCTGAAACTTGACATCCTAACATCAATTTCGTTTGGTTTGATAATCACCGGAATTTTACTTGTTCTTTAAGCTTACGGCATTTGGAAATCTCCGAAATTGATGGAAGCAAATGATGGAAGCGGTTAGATTGATCCAGGGAATTTCGATGTGAACATTTATGAGTGAGGATTTTCCGACAAGCAGGTTGGGATAACATTCACAGTCGCTTTTCATCTTCTTAAATGGTGCAATTTTAAAATGGCGTTCAAGAAAACGTTGAATTAGCTGCATTATCATGCGGAAAGACAGCCAAGGGTTAAGTCATCCAGTGCAGTAAGGGCAAGAAGTTACGATGACTGGATTGGTACTTCTTTAACAACTGAGTTAATCCCACTTTTACGTTTATTGAGACGACGAGAATGAATCTGAAGAAAGATAGAGAAGGCTTTTTATTGATTATGGAGAAGTCGGGATATCTTTATCCACATATGTTAACAGAGCAGTTATAAGAGCTAGAAAATTCTTTCAGAGAATTTTCTCTTCCATTAGTTATATTTGATGATATATATATATATATATATATATATATATATATATATATATATATATATATAGAACTATGTTACTCATATTAAATAGATTCAAATACCCCAACCCCACCGATGATGCAATCTATGGATCATAATGAACAAAATATTCATTTATAATTTGTCCAAAAATTTTTCCTGCATATCGACACTAATTTAGCAACCTCATTTAGATGTAAATGAAAATCAATTTTTAAATTATTTAACGTTTTTTCGAAAGAAGAAGATTCAAATTTTTATCTGAAAAATAAATTGTTATCTAATGTTTTCTGTTTATGTTTTCCATTTATAAAATGAATGTCTTTTCTTTTTATACAATCAAAATTTCACGCATCATAACTATATATTTAGCCGTTTGAGGCAAAACAATTACTCTGGCCTGTTTTTTTTTTTTTTAATAATTTCACGAATTGAAAGCCCGTAATTAACCATACATTTTTGCATCTACTGTATACAACTTCTTTTTCTTCATGACGTCAAGAATTTGTAATTTTGAGCTTAAGGAAATTTCTTTGCAGCTTCTCTTTGGCATATCAGAAAATTATTTGCATTATCATTCTTTCACTTCAGTAAAAGTTTTGTAAACTTTAAATGAAGGTAAACCACGATATAGTTATATCACGACCGACTTTTTCAATAGAGGGCGAAGCATATTAGCTCACTTGATGAAAGACGAGATTAAACATTTAGTTGGCTGGGAGTTGTATTCCCGCTTTCATATATTTAGTTTTCCTGAAGGTTCTTTTGAGTGAAATTTAGATTGCGAACTTATTCTCTTCTTCGAAGATGCTGTATGCAAATATTCTGCACATTTTAAATATTTGTTTGACATATTATCTTTTTTGGATTTTTTCAAACAGAAAACTATTGATACAATTAACAATAGAGAAATGGTAGATTTTGATGTATCTGACAAGATCAGAAAAATAAATGGAAAAGTGGATAAATCAAACACAACGAGTTTAGTAGTCATATTTCGTTCTTTGAACTTCTTTAGACAATTTTTTAAAAACTTTTTCTACATTTTAGTAAATTGAAGACAACAGATTGAATAATGGTGAAAATGTAAAAAACATAAAGAGAGGGAAGTGTCTAAAGACAAGAGACAAAAAAGGGAGGGAAATTGATGTAGGCTTAAGTGATGGAGGTAGGAATTATTGGTTTTGACTGTGACCATCTGGGTAGATAGTCCAGGCTAGGTGCCATCAAGTGTATTCGATTTCATCAGACATTTGACCAGACAAAGGAGCATTAATTTTACTAACAAAGGGGGAAATATGAAGTGAGGAGTGGTTTTGAGAAAGTTGTAAATGAAAGGGGTGGATGGAGGGGCCATGGGTTCAGGTGTATTCCGTTTCATCAAAGATATTGACTATAATGGAGTATCTAAATAAAAAGGAAAAAGAAACAAAGGAAAAAGAAAAAAGAAAAAGAAAATAATCGTCCATAATATAATACTATTGAGTGAGAAAAATGTGTTAGTTTTTGCAAAAAGATTTTGGCTAAATTTATTATTATTATTATTTACTCCTTTAGAGTTTTTCACATCAGTGTTAGCTGATGGTTTTTCATTGGAGTTTGAGTGACAGCAAGTCTCCTCAAGTCTCCAAGACTAGTCTCAGTATTCTAGCCGTTCTTAGCAATGCTGTTGTTTAGATAGTCTCTACCCGTCCGCCAACTTCCAAGTCCTCCAAGACTTTTAATAATCCTTTAGTTATTGTGCCTAACGCACCAATCACGATTGGCACAATCGTCACTTTCATGTTCCACAGCTTTTTCAATTCTCTAGCAAGATCGAGGTACTTATCCTTCTTTTCACTTTCGTTCAGATTTATTTTTTTTGTTGATTATTATGAGGTCTGGTCTTCTGGCCGGGATTAGGTGATATGCGACTCATTTTCTAGGACAGGTGTCGAGTTGTGCATATACCATTTGTTTGTAGGGTCAAATTGAAATTTCCTGCACATTTCCCAGTGGATCACCTTGCCGACCCTGTCGTGTCTCGCCTTATACTCCTTTCGTGCTAATTTGTTGCATTCGCTTATTATGTGATTGATCGTTTCGTCTCTCTCACCGCATCGCCTACATTTACTGTTTTGTTGCGTCTTATCTATTCTGGCTTTGATATGATTGGTTTTTATGGCGTTGTCCTGTGCTGCTATTAGGAGGGATTCCGTTTCTCTCTTAAGGTTTCCTTTTCTTAGCCAGGTCCAGGTTTTCTGGTGTGAGATGTTGTTTATTAGACGTTTAAAGCGGCCATAGAGTTGTTTTCCCTCCCATTCTTGATTCCTAGTTGTTATCATTCTTTCGTCTATCGTGTTTCTGATGGTTGTAATCAGTCCTCGTTCGTGTTTTACTATGTAGTCTTTGAGCCGTTGTATCGATGCGTCAACGGTGTCTTCGATGCTGGCAAGGCTTCTTCCTCCCTCTTTTCTAGATACATAATGTCTGTCAACGTCGTCTCTGGGGTGTAATGACTTATGCATGGTCATTAGTTTTCTTGTTCTTTGGTCCATTTGTTTAAGTCTGTCTCTGGTCTACTTGAGAAAGGGTCCCGAATATCTGACTTGGAGCACAGCCAAAGTATTTATTCCTTTGATGAAGTTTCTGCTGGAGAGTTTTGTCTCGAGTAGTTTTCTCGTTCTTCTGAGATATTCTTTTCGGATCGCGTCTTTCATTTGCACTCGTTTGATGGTGTCAGCCTCCAAGATACCCAAGTATTTGTAGGTTTCATTTTCTTCGAGCGTTCTAATTTTGTCGTGATTTGGTAGTTCCATTCCGTCAGTCATATGTCATTTGCCACTTTTCATGACGAGCATGGCACATTTTCTCTGCCAAATTCGATTCCTATGTCCTGTCTGTATATTCTAACGGCGTGTATGAGAGTTTCCAGTTCTTTTTCATTTTTTGCAAATAATTTAATGTTATCCATGTACATTAGGTGGTTGATCTTCTCTTGCAATCTGCTGAGTTTGTATCCGGCTGCGCATTTTCTGAGTATGTGGTTTGTTGGCATCATGGCTATTATGAATAGTAAGGGTGATAGTGCATCTCCTTGGAAAATGCCTCTTTGGGTCTTTGTTTCAGCTATGCTTCTCCCTCCTGCTGTCAGCTCCACTCTCCAGGTTTTCATGGTCTTTTCGATGAAGTTTATGACTTCATGTGGTATTTTGTACATTTTGAGACTGTGTATTATCCAGCTTTGTGGGACCATATCATATGCCTTTTTGTAGTTTATCCAGTCAATAGCTAGATCATTCCGTCATGTCTTGCTCTCATTTAGGATGTGTTGATCTATGTAGAGTAATTCTGCTGTGCCTCTGGATCTTTTGCGGCATCCTTTCGTCAGGGAACAATCCGCAGCTTGTTAGCGAGTAGTAGATCTTTTCCCTTATTTGTGCTGTTAGTATTTTCCACATCATTGGTAGGCAGGTTATGGGTCTGTACTTATTTGGAGCAGTTTCTTTCCAGGGTCCTTTTGGATTAATGTAGTCTTTCCTTTGGTCATCCATTCATGTACTTGCACGCCTTGTAAGCATCCGTTCATTTTTAGAGCTAGTCTACCGTAAATGGAGGTGAATTTCTCGAACCAGAAGTCATGTATTCCATCATGGTCTGGCGCTTTCCAGTTTGATATTCTTTTTAGTGTTTTTTTGAGCAAGTCGACGTGTATTTCCATTTTGGGGCTTTCTTCGAGTCCCTCTAGTTCTCTTGTAATATTGTTTATCCATTCAATATTTCGTTATGTTTCTTTGGTTGCCATATTTTAGTCCAAAATCGTTCGGTTTCTTTAATATCCGGTTGTTCGTATGTTTTCGTGTCACCCCCTCCTAATTGTTGGTAGAATTTTCTTTCGTTGTTTTGGAATGTCCTGTTTTGTCTGTATTATTTTGCCCTTTGTTGATATCTCTTTATTCTTCCTTCTTAGGCCAGGACTTTCTGGTTTATTTCGTCAAGTTGTACTGTTATTTTTCCCCATTTTGCCTGTTCTTTCTTCCCGCTTATTTCAGCGCATCTCTTTATTCAGGCTTGTTTTCTTAGTTTTTTTTTTTATTTGCGTTTCCAGTCGAATTTCCCATCCCGGTTTTGACTGTTTCTTCGTGCCTTTTGAGGGGATCCCAATTTTCTCACAAACTAATTTTGCTCCTGCATAGATTAGTTCATTTAACTCGGTTATATTATTCATCGGTATTTAACGTGAAATGTGATTTATTTTTTCCATTTCTATCTTAAGTGTTTTCCATTCTATGTTTCTTAATGAAGGTAGAGTGGTCTTTTCACTACTCATGATTCTCTTTACATTTTCTAGATTTACCTTTTGTTCTTGTGATACAGTTTCTTCCTGGTTGTTTGGTAGTGTAACGTTTGGGAGATTAATGTTTTCATTTGCCGAGGTTTGCAATTCTTTTTCGCTGAATTGTGTTTGTTTGGCACCACTTGATGTGTCTGGTACTGTGTTATAGTTTTGTTTCAGTGTTTTTTATGGATTCCTAATAATTCAAGGTCAGAAAACCAATCCTTGATTATTGTCCTAACTTGATCGGCTAGTCTTTGGCTAGTTGTCTGAAATGTCGAATGTTCTTGCCAGATCTCTATCCTCCTTTTCTTGTATCCTCTTTGTGACGGGTTGCTTCTGAAATAGCATTCTAGTGCAAGTTTATTCTCTTCCCTAGCCCATGTTGTGCGTTTAAGGGTCTGTTCGTTGTGGTTTGTTACGTCGTCGTTTATGTATCTGAAAAATGAGCAGCCAACATTCGTAGGATGACGCCGGGCCTTTCATGTTAGCTATCAGGAGAGCACCTGCCGATCATGACACTCAGGCCTGTTGCATGGGTCCCACGTTGTGTAATATTGTGATTTGAGATTTTTATCATGGGTGGTATAATGGGGCTATACCAGGCCTAGGGGTTGTTTATGATCTGCGCATCTGACAAAGATGTGACCAAGAACAGCTATGACGGCTGCACATAAAAAGCGGAGTACAAAAAAAAACAAAAAAAAAAAAACAAACAAAACAAAAAGAAGAAAACAAACAAACAAACAAACAACTAAAACCCAAACCTTTCCCGTTAAGTTTTAACTTAGTTAAAGTCCAAGACTATCACATTGTTAAAGGTTTTCCTTTGTTCTGTTTTCGTTCCTATATTATTTGTGTTTGTTTTCAAACTAGTGTTCTGAAATTTGGTACTATCACGTGTTATGGTTCTGAATTTATACTGAAATAGAATTTAGTCTTCTAACAGTGAAGCTTTTCCTGAAAATTATTCTCAGATTATTAGTAAATTGATTCTTCATTTAAAGCATAAATACAGCAGACATTCTTATAAATGAAAAGTATTATTATTATTATTATTAATATTATTATTGTAATTATTTTCTCCTTGAGAATTTTTCACATCAGTTTTAGCTGATGTTTTTTCACCGGAGTTTGAGTGACCGTAAGTCTCTTCAAGTCTCCAGTATTCTGGCTGTTCTCAATAATGATGTAGTTTGGATGATTTCCTCTCGACCTCCAACCTCTACGTCCCCCAGTCCCTTTAATAATCCTTTAGTGACTGTATCAAGAGCACCAAATTAGATAGGTATAATTGTCACTTTGATGTTCCATAGTTTTTCAATTCCCTAGCAAAGTCGAGGTACTAATCCTTCTTTTCACTTCTTTCAGTTTTATTCTGAGGTCAGCAGGAACAGCAAGTCTACAATTTTGCAATTTCTGTTTTTTGTTGATTCTTTTAAGATCTGGTTTTCTGGCCGAGATTAGACGATCTGTTTGTATGTCAAAGTCCAATAGTTTATGTGTGTTATTTTCTAGGACAGGTGCTGGGTTGTGCATATACCATTTATTCATATGGTCAGATTTAATTTGTTGAACATCTCCCAGTGGATCACCTTGCCGATCCATTCGTGTCTAGTCTTATTTTTCTTCAGTGCTAATTTGCTGCATTCGCTTATTATGTAATTGATGGTTTCGTCTCTATCACCCCATAACCTACATTTGCTATTTTGTTGCGTCTTATCTATTCTCATTTTGATATGATTGGTTCTTATGGAGTTGTTTTGTGCTGTGGAATTTTTTGCATTGTATGGGTTTAACTAGAGTGGCTTTGGAAAATTAATAAAAAATCAGTGAAATTCTTCCTGGAATAAAGAACGAAATATCACTACTAAACCCGTTGCAAATGTTTGATTTATCCCCTTTCCTATATATATATATATATATATATGCAATGATAGAAAATAAAATTATAACAACCCGAATATGTTTCTATTTCAAGATTAAACTCATAGGTAATGTAGTTGTATAACTGTAAATAATCACATATACAGATTCATACTGTACAAGTTCCAAAATAAGGGGTATTAAATTAAATAGTATTAAAATCCTATATAAAGACTGTATCCAGGTGAAAATCGGAACCTTGTGTTGTAATTTAATTTTCCGATAGTATATTCTTCAAACAGATTTATTTTAATAAAGATTTTGACGACGAAAGTTTGGAGCAAATTTGGTATAAGAGAAATGTCTACGGTATAGATAGATAGATAGATAGAGAGAGAGCATTTATCGTAGCGAAAAGTTTAGTGCGTTGGTTTCAGAAAATAAATCTGAGGTGTGAAGAATTGGATCCTCGCGAGATGCCCCATTAATGTATTTATTGTATGGGGGTAAGTTAAGCTTGTAAAATAACGTTGGCTGCCATTGTTGTGATGCTAAATTTATCAATCTTGTATTAAAGAGTAGTACAGTTGTAAATGTTCGATTCTTTTTACGTTGATTACATCTATTATCTTGGGCCAGACTAAAAAGTTATGAAATTTTGGCATATATATATATATATATGTGTGTGTGTGTGTGTGTGTGTGTGTGAGAGAGAGAGAGAGAGAGAGAGAGAGAGAGAGAGTGAATGAGTGTGTATTTTGTTAAAATTGCTTATGAAATTTGCATATAAACATAATAAAAATCCTCATTTGATAAAGATTTTACATTAGTTCAGAATTGTATTATTTTGCTTTTTCAGTTTTAAAATTTATCTTGATGAGTGTTTAATAAAACTTATTGGATTTTTATATTTTGTTATAACATTTCATTTCAAAACTTAAAAACATTTGTGATAGATTTGGAAAATCAAAATAAAATAATAATAGGGATGAAATAACGATACGATAAAAATACCCCAAAAATGTTTTTATGAAACAATTAGTAATCTTTTCATTTCTTTCAACATTGATATGATCATCTTTTCAGGATTTAATTATAAGATTATTTAGATTACTTAGTGTATTATATAATTAGCTTTAAGTCTTTAAGGTATTACGTTGTGTGTGTTAACCTTCATGTTAAAAATTATTTTATGCTAAAATTTTTACGGGAAATCGTTCTGAACAAAAAATCCCAAATCAGTTTAAATTCATCATGAAGGAAGATAGATATTTTCTATGAAAGGTGATGACATTATTGTCAGCTACTTTCAGCACCCGTTGTCACTGAATTTGAAATTTCAAATTAAAAAATACCCTTACAATTATTTCTCTTGATCAGGCGGTTCAGTATATAGTCATTGGATACTTATTGGCATGAGTAATGTTAGCTTTCGCATTGGAATGAAAATTATTTTATTCTCTAAGAACATTTAACGCTATTGCACTTGTCGAGATCTTACTATAGCATGCAGTTATTATTACGTCATAAAAAATATCATATTATTATAATCGAGACAAAACCTTTTTTGAAGTAAATTATATTTTAATTCTTCTGCATGAAGTCAATCGAGCGACTTTATTGTGTTTCATCATTTTTGGTCTTCTTTCTTCGTCGTCTCTCTTCATTTGTCCACACTAGGAAAAACATAACTCTTGAAATACACTAGGGTTCTTGTTACAGCAGGAAAGCTCGTGTGTGTGTGTGTGTGTGTGTGTGTGTGTGTGTGTGTGTGTGTGTGTGTGTGTTACCAATTTCGAGGTGAATGATGTCAAAATGGTACATTGGTTTTGATCCTTTTGGCCACATGTGAAAATCCTCCTTGAACGCGTTGAACCAATTAGTGTGCAAAATGATTTTTAAAGTCCCATTTTTTGTGAATGACCCATGAACGTGTTATTCGTGTTGCTCCGTCACTTAGTGTGTTACAAGATGATGATGTATTTTTGAATGAGCAATCAGCGTTTTGTAAATTTCAATTGCAACTACATCGAGCATTTTGTGACACCTTGCACTTATTTTGACTTCTTCGTCTCGAATCTGGCATTGATAGATCAAAATGCCACATCCATGAAATCCATTCTGAATTAGGAAGTACACTTATAAAATCAACAGTAGGCAAGAATGTATTTGAATTGAAAAACTATTTTCGTTTTAGTTTTGTCAAGTATTTAAAATTCAGACAAAAAAACTTTTAGTGAAATATTTCGGAGCAAACCGCAAATTAACGATCGATTCTTTGAACAGTTTTCCCCAATAATTTGAAGGAAAGTGTTATTCTCATTTGATGGATGCTATGAGGTTATTCCTTGATTCAAATAGTGAAAATATCTATTGGTTCAATGTAGAAAGTAGTGAAGCAGCAAAAGAAGATTCATCATATCAGAAAAATCTGAAATTCTATTGAAGGATACGAGATGGGACAAAAGGAAAATGATGACAATAATGTTCTTGTTAGTATGAAATAAAGACTTTTGTTCATTACTGAAGATTATCAAATGTGAGAGAGTTATGGGTAGATGAGATATCAAGTTTTTGGAAAAGCTATCAAGAATAAGTCCGAAAGAGCGTTGGTATAACGACAAAAACGACAACTATAATAGAATCTTGCCCCCCGCCCCAAGAAAATTAAGACAGAAATTAAACGCCCATCATTATGAATTTTAAATGTAGTTTGAATATTCGAGAATCGTTTTAGATATATTATATTATCAGAACAGAAAAGTTTTGATTCTTTATGAATATTCTGGAATCGAACAAATTTTCCTCGTTTTCAGTTTCTCCTCGTGAAATGTCATTGTGAACTTTTCTTTTTGCTGCTGCCTTAGAGATGGTGAATTTCTAGTAGTGAAGGAAGTGAAAGTCGGAAGTTCACTTAGGTTCGCCAAAATAATTAGCCAAATTTATTCGAAAGGAGAAAAAGGTAATTGGATGAAAAGAAAAAAATCAAAAAGAAGTAGAGTGATTTAATTGATATAAATAAAGAAAAAATGAATTTAATACGGTGCGTTTTTTCTCCAACAAAATTAGTTCTTGTTAATGCAAGGTCGAATTTTACGCGCATTTATATTAAAGGGAATTTTCTTTGAATAAAATCAAAATGAACGCTATCATTTAAACTCTACAAAGGTCTTTAGCAAAATTTGTAACCTTTCATCGAACAAAAGGTGGATCGACCTAATTTTTTTCTCCCAATAAAAGGCTGGTTCAAATCAACTAATCATATTCAAACAAGAATGAGCCAATAGCAATTATTCGGAATATATTACTGCACGCATTCAAGATTTAATCAAAGACTGTCGATCAAAAGTAAGTGGGAGATCTGAAAAAAAAAACCAACTTATTTTCATTGCAAGTTTTAGCTGACTTGTCAATGATAGTTTCCTCAATTGATGATGATGATATATGATGATGATGATCAAGGCGTGTTGACAGAACAAATTCATTTGAATCTCCTTTGCCACTTCTCTCTATCGGCTAATACTCTTAGTAAGTATTCCAAATGGCATCCAGTGTTCCTACAGAGCTAATTAATGCATGTTTTTGCTAATCGGTTAACACTAGTTTGTTCATGTGATAGAGTTCTTAAAAACATCACTTTTGAGTTTTTTCTTACTTTTTCAGTTGTGACCACCATGTCTTGCTTGTCTTACTTGGATGGCTTGTGAGATGGATGGTAAGTAGCCGTACAGTGGTTGTTTTGTAGGATGCTGCTGCCAGGAAGTATACAATAATACTGACAGGGCTACTGATTGGAAGGATATTTGATACTGAATTTTATATTCGATTAAAAAGTGATCTGTTCGATTTTTCAGATGTACATTTAATACTTTGAATATTTGAATTTACACTTAACTTGCTAAAATGTTTTCTCCAGCAATGTTCTTATGGATATGTTTATAAGATTTAATTCAGTCTGGTACAGAGTCTCACTAGAATGGTATGTTGTGACGATTGAACTCATTATAAGAGCAATGGCTTGCGTGACTGGTGTACTATCTCCTTCATCACGTGCAGAATGTGACACAAGGTCAATTCTTAAGTGGAGTAAAGCTGATTTGAATTTAGAGGTTTCCTTTTTCTTGACTGGTTCTGTAACCAAGGCGAAAGAACCCAGCTAGCCCTACTATTAACCCATAGCTGGGAGTAAACAGTTCTGTTCCATAGCTCGATTAAGATTTTGTCACTGAGATGACGGAAAAAGAGTAAATGAACAAACATTTGGACATCCTATTTGTCCAGCTATTGCAATTACTGTCAGCCTTGACAGAAAAAAGCTATTAGTCATAGAAGCAAACACAGATGCTTTTTTATATCAGGATTTTTTTTTGACATAAAATATCTCCTATCACAAATGCTAAAACAAAAGTGTTTCAGTTGAAATCTATTTTCGTCATTCAAATTCATGCAATAACGTCAGGATAAATTCCAAGAATAGTTTATCAAAATCTCTTATTCTGAATTAATTCCTGGGTTGAAATAATCATGAAAATTGAAAAAAAAAAAATTAAAAAAAATGCGCGAATGTATTTAGAAACACGTGCGTGCTAAAAATAAGGACAGGCACTAATATGTAAGTGCTTGGTAAGTCCAGATCTGGCACATGACTAAACGTTGTAAAAATCGAACTGTTTGTTCAGACGAGTCTGATAATCATCATACGACTAGAGGCATTATCTATATATATATATATATATATATATATATATGTGTGTGTGTGTGTGTGTGTGTGTGTGTGTGTGTGAAGGGAAACTAAAATGCTGAAATATTTGCTCATAGTTCCTCACAATAATTTAAAATTTCTAAAATTCCTTGGTAATTTAATTCAAACTGTGAAAAATACTTCAATATATCATTTTTTATTACATTTCTGTCGTTGTTAATTGAGCACTTTTATCTTTTAACCGTTAAAAAATTTAATAATGTTATTTCAATAATAATAATAATAATAATAATAATAATAATTATTATTATTATCTGTCTTGGATATTTGTGGAGACTCGCAATCACACCAACTCGAGTGAAAGACCATCAGTTAACATTGGTATGAAAAACTCTCAAGGAGTAGCATAATAATATATATTTTCAAAATAAAAAAAATATTCGTCATATATCAGTTTACTTTCTTCTTACTTTTTGTGAATGTGTGTGCAAATATTAAAAAAATATTTATATTGGGCAAAGCAAAGAAGAAGAATGATATAGAAAATAGCATTTAATATTTAAAACCAAATCATTGCGTTAGGGTTATTTTGAAAGTTATTTCTTCTCACTCCCGACTTCATGGCTAAATTTTCCAGATTTAACTTTTTAACTGAACAAATATCAAATTAGACAATAAAGAACAAAATTAGTTATTTTTTAAAAAGATTTATTGATAAGATTTTAGCTCGTAGTTATTGAAATAAAACCACACAATTAGAAATTAAAAATGTCATGCCAATATTTATTAAGATGACATTATTAGTATCAATATGTAAATTAGCCTTTCCATTCACACTATATAACAAATGCATGTTAATATTTAGATTGGCCAAAGATTATAAAACAATTTTCTTAATAATTCATATGTATATATAAAAATCATATCACCCGCTTGTATCAACCCATTCCGCACCCGACCCGTTATTTCTTTTACCCCTGTAGATTAGGATCCCGGTCCCACCTAGGGTAGGTCCGGCTTGTTTTCGGTCCCTTTCGCCCCGGAAAACAGTCGGCCTCCGATTTTAGAGACGGGGGGATGGGAGGGTAACCAAATGGGGATTTTTTCCTTGTTTTTCGTTTATTTTGGGGTTTTTCTCCCATTCCCATCACAAGCATTGTATTTAAATCATGAATAAAAATCATCCATCATTTTTCGGGTTTTAAGTAGGATTTTTCATTGAGTACATGTGGTATTTTGGTGATTGCTGCGCACATGGCGACGGATGAATGGTTATATATTGTATTGTTGAATGGGTCGGCGAATGTGGCTAGCTAGGTCCCGTAGAACATATAGAAAAGCATGACCGCTCCTTTTCCCTCCCCAAAAAACTTGAGGCCTTGTGCCTACCATTTGTTTTAAAATGGAAATAAAACAATTTTCTTAATAATTGAGATTTAAAACATGGAAAATATGACATCAGTTGTGACGTTGTTCCTGATTCATAATCTCCGTTGTCATAAGAATTTAGTATAATTGAGTAAAAAAAAATTATAAATGTTATTCGTACAAAATTGTATTTATATTGTATTTAAAATGGTTTGGTTTCTTTGTTTAATGGTATATAAACTTTCGTTGGTTATTTAAAATCGAATCCATTTTTGTAAAACAGTAATGGTACTATCTAACCTATAGGGAAGAGGAATGTGGGGGTGGTCGTGTCTTTACCAAGGGTATTTTGGTCTGAAAGTGAATGCAATCGCACGACTGGTGTTCAAACTTGCTTCCTACGATGTCGCTGTTAAGCTTGTTAGTCATTAAACAACTACACTCATATTGGAAATGTGGAATATAATATGTAGGAGCCCGTTAAGACAGGTACATTTTTTCTTTCTTCGGAGCTTCGAGAGACCACGTCGTACTCCTTTGAATTCGAAACGTATAGATTTATAATATCGTTTATGATATTAATTCTCTTTATGGATAATTAATGAACACTAGAATATCTTTATATTGATGGTGTCAGCAAAACAAAGACATCTCTTAGCATTAAGAATCAAAACCACTTATGAAAACCACTCTTTTTCATACATACCGTATCGTTCTTCTCACGTGCAAAAAGGGACCACATTTCTCAATGATGAACCAGGTCAGGATAAAAAAATCAACAACTGGAACAAAACCGACTTCGATTATTATCAGAACCGGGATAAACCCAACCCTGACCGACCCAGATCTTTACCACAATCAACACTTAATAAGAAACACAAGAAAAATGGTTAAAAGAAGATTATAAAGAAATGTTATAAGTATTCTTTTAGGCAATTAACTCCCTATCTGGAACAAATTCAATTTAAGAGTTGAGAAAAGGATTTGATATACAAATACATAAATCTCAATAGATAAGCAAATATAAGAAGATATATCCTTAAAAGCAAACGCTTAAAAGATGCTGAAAGAGATAGCATCCAAAAATTGGTATTTGCTGATATCCGATGACACGAATCCCTAGCACTTTAAGTGTACGCAGTTGATAACGAAACAGATAATAAACTTAAATAGTTAAACAATGATTGTATGAAAATTCCAGCAACAAAAAATGAATAAAACAAATTAGATAATTGCCAATCGATGTCCACAAGAAGCCTGCGTACTCGAATAGATGACCAAAAGAAAGACCACATTGATCAAAAAGACCCCCGAAAAGAAACCTCCCCAAACAACTATAGACCTATGACGTGCCTATTTGGAAAATACTAAGATCACGATATAAGGGAAGAAATATATTTCCCGCTAAAAAGCCGCGGATTGTTCTTCCGTGAACAGAAAGGATGTCGCTTGTGGAACAGCGGTTTAGTTGGGCTACTCTACATTGATCAACACATTCTAAACGAAAGCAAAACGAAACGGAAAATTTAGTTATGGCGTGAATTTACAAGAAAAAGAAATATGATAGGTCTCGAAATTCTGGATAATAAACTGCCTCAAAATGTACAAGGTATCAGACGAAGTCATAAACTACATCGAGAAAATCATGAAAATCTGGGGAGTGGAATTGATAGCAGGAGGAAAAAGCTAATCTGAAGCGAAATCCAGAGAGGTATATTCCAAGAAGATGAACTATCATCATTACTATTTGTATTAGCGATGATGCTACTCAACCACATACTCAGGAAATGTACAGGCGGATATAAACTTAGTAAAATTTTAGGAAAAGATAAATCCCCTAATGTACATGGATGGCATCACACTGTTTACCAAAAACACAAAAGAACCGGAAACTCTAAAACACACTGTCAAAAAATAGAGTCCTGACGTAGGAATGGAATTAAGCGAAAAAAAATGCCCCATACTAGTAATGAAAAACCGCAAACGACACCTTACGGACGAAATGGAACTATTAAATCAAGAAAAAATTTGAACGCTGGGAGAAAAGGAAACCGAAAAATACTTTGGGATACTGGAAGCTGATACCATCAAAAAAAGAGATGAAATAAAGATTAAGAAAGACTATTTCAGGAGAACCAGAAAGCTACTCGAGACAAAACTATATTGCATAAACCTTATCAAAGAAATGAATATCTGGGTTGTCCCGTCGTAAGATATTAGGGAGCATCCTTGAAGTGGACCAGAGAAGAACTTAAAAAATGGACCAGAGAATAACTTAAACAAATGAACGGGAAAACAAGAAAACTAATGACCATGCATAAGGCCTTGCATCCCCAAAATGACGCTGACAGACTATATGTGTCAAGAAAAGGAGGAGGAAGAGGACTTGCCAGAATTGAAGACAATGTTGACGCATCAGAAAAACGACTTGAAGACTACATACATAAGCGGGGAGTGAGACTGATTACAGCCACCAGAAACAATACTGACAACATGAGGACAAACAAAGCGACAATAACCAAAAAACAAAAATTGGAAGAAAAACAACTCTGTAGACGTTTAAAGCGACTAATAAGTCGCTAGGAAAGGAAAACCTTAAGAGAGGAACTCTCTTGAGAGCAGCACAAAGCAATGCCATAAGAAGCAATCATATCAAAGCAAGGATAAGACGAAACAAAACAGCAAATGTAGATTATGTGGTGACAGAGACGAAATAAATCAATCACATAGGCAAGTGCGGCAAATTTGCTCAGAAAGAGTATAAGACTTGACACGACTGTATGGGCAAAGTGATCCAATGGGAATTGTACAAGAAATTTAAATTTGACCATACGAACAAATGGTATATGCGCAACCAAACGTATTTCCTAGAGAATGACACAAGCACACTCCACTGAGATTTTGACATACAAACAGATCACCTAATATCAGCCAGACGACCAGACCTTAAAATAATCAACCTTGTTTGGTAATTGAGAAACTATGGAACATGAAAGTGACGTTCATACCAATTGTGATTGGTGCTCTTGGTACAGTCATCAAAGGATTAATAAAGAGGACTTGAAAATAAGAGGACGAGTACAGATTATCCAAACTACTGCATTATTGATATCAGCCAGAATACTGAGAAGAGTCCCGGAGACTTGAGGAGACTTTCTGTCAATTAAACTCCAGAGAAAATCCACTAACGCTGATGTGAAAAACTCTCAAGGAGTAAAGAATAATAATAATGATGGGAACCAGAGGCGCGGAAGAACTACTATAAATACATCAACACATGGTCAACGGGAATAAAACTAAATGGAAAAATCTAGCTATGGTCTGGATTGACAATAAAAAGGCCTACGATATGGTCTCCCAAAGCTGGATATTACATTGTCTCTAAAGGTAAAAAATACCTAACGAAAACATACAGTTTATCGAGAAGAGCATGGAAAACCGGAGAGTGGAATTGACAGTACGAGGAAAAAATCTTAGCAGATGTAAAGATCTAGAGAGGCATATTCCAGGGAGATGTACTATTACTATTATTGTTTTTAATAGAGATGATGCCACTTAACCAGAAAATGCACGGCTGGATACAAACTCTGTAGATCGCAAGGAAAGATCAACCATTTGATGTACATAGACTACATTAAACTGTTTGCCAAAAATGAAAGGGAATCAGAAACTCTAATAAAGACAATGAGAATATACAATCAAGATATACGGATAGAATTTAGCTCAGAAAAATACACCATGCTTGTAATGAAAAGCAGCGAACAACAAAAGACAGAGGGCATCAAACGGCCAAATCAAGAAAGAATCAGAACGCTTAAAGAAAAGGTGACCTACAAATACCTAGGAATATTGGAAGCTGATATCAAACAAGAGGACACGAAAAAAAAAAAATTAGAAAGCGCATCTCATTAAAACTTGAAAGCTACTCGAGATAAAACTATATAGTAGGAACATTAACAAAGGGATAAATACCTGGGCTGTCTCCCTCGTAAGATACTCAGGACCACTCTTGACATGAACCAGAGAAGACCGTCAACCAATGGACAAGAGAACAAGAAAACAGTGATCA
Source organism: Sepioteuthis lessoniana (assembly GCA_963585895.1). NCBI lineage: Eukaryota > Metazoa > Mollusca > Cephalopoda > Myopsida > Loliginidae > Sepioteuthis > Sepioteuthis lessoniana. The sequence goes on along the minus strand of OY757915.1, from coordinate 121,755,104 downwards.
TGCATAAGGCCTTCCATCACAGAGATGGCGATAACAGGCTATATGTGTCGAGAAAAGAGGGAGGAAGAGGACTTGACAGCAGTGAAGACAACGTTGACACATCAATACAACGACTCGAAGAATATATAGAAAAGCTCAGAGGAAGACTGATCTCAGCCAACAGAAACAATACTGACGATGTGTGGACTAGCAGATCAGAAATAACCAGAAAACACAAATGGGAAGAAAAACAACACTATGGACATTTTAAGCGACTAACGACTAACCATATAAAAGCAAGAAAAGATAAGACGCAACAAAACAGCAAATGTAGGTCATAATAAGCGAATGCAGCAAATTAGCACAGAAAGAGTATAAGACTAGGCAAGGTGATCTACTGGAAACAGCTAAAAATTTAAATTTGACTATACGAACAAATGGTATATACACAATCCAGAATCTGTCTTGGAGAATGAAACTCCTCTGGCATGAGATACAAATCGATCACCTAATTTCAGCCAGACGACCAGACCTTATAATAATCAACAAAAAAAGAGAAGAGATCTTGCACAATTGTGGACTTTGCAATGCGGTTGATCACAGAATAAAATTGAAAGAAAGTGAAAAGAACAGTAAATACTTGGACTTTACCAGGGAATTGAAGAAACTGCAGAACACAATAGTTACGTATATACCAATTGTAATTGGTGCTCTTGGTATAGTCACCAAAGGACTGGTACAAGGAGTGAACGACTTTGAACTAAGAGGAGTGGAGACCATTCAAGCTACCGTATTGTTGAGATCGGCCAAAATACTGCTTAGAGTCCCGGAGACTTGAGAAGTCATGTTGTTACTCAAACTCCAATAAAAGACCATCAGCTAACGCTGATGTGAAAAACTCAGTAAAATAATAATAATAATAATTATAAAAAACAGAAAAGAAGGATTAATACTTCGACCTTGCTAGAGAATTGAAGAAGCTGTGGAACATGAAAGTGACGATTATACCAATATTAATTGGTGTTCTTGGTACAGTCACCAAAGAATTGGTAAAAGGACTAGAGGACTTGGAAATAAGAAGACGAGTGGAGTCCTTCCAAACGACAGAATTATTGAGATTGGCCAGAATACAGAGAAGAGTTCTGGAAACTCGAGGAGAATTTGTTGTCATTCAAATTCTAGTGATAATAATAATAATAATAATAATAATAATAATAATAATAATGAACAGAACTGGGTGTTATGATCAGCAGGTGCTCTGCTGATTGGCAGAATGAGGGAACCGACGTCGTCCTGCTATTGTTGGCAGTTCTTTTTTTCTGGTACACGAACGAAGACATAGGTAACCACACAAACCAGTGAAGCCAACACCAAGCATAGATGTTAACACAAATCATGGACGAGGGAAGACAACCAACTTACACTTCTCTGTTCTTTTACCGCATTGATCAAAAAGATCCCCGAAAAGGAACCTCCCCAAACAACTATAGACCCATAACGTTCCTAACTATGATGTGGAAAATACTAAGCGCACAAAGGAAGAGATTTACGACTCGCTAGAAAGCCGCGGATTGTTCTTCAGTAAACAGAAAGGATGTCGCTTGTGGACCAGCGGTTTACTAGGGCTACTCTACATTCATCAAAACATTCTCAACGAAAGCAAAACGAAACGGAAAAATCTAGTTATGGCGTGGATTTATAGCAAAAAGAATTATGATAGCTCCCGAAAGACTGGATAATAAACTGCCTCAAAATGTACAAGGTATCAGACGAAGTCATAAACTTCATCAAGAAAACCATGAAAATCTGGGGAGTGGAATTCATAGCAGAAGGAAAAAACTTTGCTGAAGCGAATATCCAAAGAGGTATATTCCAATGCGATGCACTATCACCATTACTATTTGTATTAGCGATGATGCTACTCAACCACATACTCAGGAAATGTACAGGCGGATATAAACTTAGTAAATCGCAGGAAAAGATAAATCATCTAAAATGCATGGAGGACATCAAACTGTTTACCAAAAACCAAAAAGAATGGGAAACTTTAATACAGGAAGTGAAAATATTCAGCCAGGACAGAGGCATGGAATTAGGCATAAAAATGAGCCATTCTAATAATGAAAAGCAAAAATGTCACATGACAGAAGGAATGAAAGTACCAAATCAGGAAAAATTAGAACGCTCGGAGAAGAAGAAACCTACAAATACTTGGGAATATTGAAAACTGATACTATCAAACATGTGGGGATGAAAGAAAACTTTTAAAAAGATTAGTTCATCATAATCAGAAAGCTACTTGAAACCAAACTACGTAGAAAGAACCTTATGAAAAGGATAAATACCTGGGCTATCCTACTCGTAAGATACTCAGAACCACTCTCGAAGTGGACCAGAGATGAACTTTGATCATATTATCTCTAACTTTCCTCAGCCTAAGTTTTGGGTAAAGACCCAATGAAGGATGGTAAAAAACCAAAACTAAAGACAACAGCAAACAAGTCTGACAATGCAACATGAAGAGATGAATAAAAGAAATTTTGGCCAAAGAAGGGAAACGCAAAATATACCAGAAGAGGTTCAAGCAGTGCAAGCAAAATAGGACCTTCCAAAATAATGAGATAGTATTCTACCAATAAGTCAGTGGAGAATACACAAGGATAAATCAACAATTGGATGAAAAAGAAAACAAAACAGTTTTGGAGTAAGATATATAAGCAGAAAGAACATAACAAAAAGACCGAATGGATAAATTACATGAAAAAAGAATTACGAGGACTTGAAGAAAATCCCAAGGAGAACATTGACCTGAAGCAATATTCAAGAAAATACCAAATTGGAAAACACCAGATCATGATGGTATACATGGATTCTGGCTTAAAAAAACCTTATGATTAGAACACTCGTAGAGAAGCAAGATTATAAGTATTTGGGAATATTGTAAGCGAAAACCATGAAAAAGCAAAAACAAAATAAAAGTAAAACTAATAAAAACTAGAAAAAAAAAAACAGGAATAAAACAACTGTATGGATACTTCAAGAGACAAACTGGTGAGATTGTACACAAGAAAACCCGGAAGTAGTTAAGAAAGGAACAAACTTGCGAGATTGCAAAAGAAATCTGGACATGGCGAAGAAAGGGAAACGTCGAGAGAGAAACTGAATCTCTTTTAATAGTAGCACAAAATAATACCATAAATACAAATTATATACAAGCAAAAATCGATAATGCGCAACAGCATAGCAAGTGTGGCTTATGTGAAGACAGAGATTAAAAGGTTAATCACATAATAAGCGAATACAGCAAACTCGCAACCAAAGCAATACAAGACTATATCTGGTCGTATGGGGAAAGGGATCTTTTGAGAATTGTTAAAGAGATTTAAATTTTACTATACTACTAAACGATATATACACACAAACCAAAATGCTTTCAAGAGATTGAGACTCATTAAATTCTCTGGGACTTTGAGATACAAACGGATCTTTTAATCCTGGCCTGAAGACCAGAACAAGCGTTGATTAACATAAAAAAGAACTTTTCATCTCGCGGATTTTGCCGTTCTGGTGAACCACAGCGTGAAAATAAAAGTGAAAAGATGGTAAAAAAAAAAACTCACAAAAAAAGCAATTAAAAAAATCAAAAAAACAAAAACCTGTGGAACAGGAAGCTGACGGTGATATTAATCGTAAAAAAGACTGGAGGAATCGGAAATCAGAGGGAGAATCGAGACCATCTAGACTATATCATTGTTGATATAGGCTAGAATACCTAAAATAAGCCTGAAGAACCGAGGAGATTTGCTGTCACTCAGACTCCAGGGAAAAACCGCCATCTAACGCTAGTCGAAAAAATTGCAAGAAGGTAATGATAATAAATTATCGGCTCAAAATAAGTACTGTAACAATTTTCTTTTAAATCAAAGATATTAGGATTTTATTTCTTGCTAAAACCTTATACATCAAACGCAGATAATATTAATGAACCAACGGCATAAATTTGAAACTATGTAACCAAAATTATGAATACGTTGCCGTCCAAAAGTATGTTTACTCCGACGCAAAATATTATAGAATTAAAGTAATCCCTCTCAACTTGTTTTTACCTTTGGTTACAAAGACTAAATGTTGTACAGTTTGGTAATAAATAATACGTGATAATATCCGTTTTTATTGCATAACGCCAGTCCAGAAATAATAAAATCCTGATAATTTTACTTAAGAAGAAAATCAACTGTTTATAAAAAACGTGGGTTGGGGATTACTTTTTGCAGGGGTGGGCAAACAGTGACTCGTGGGGTTCATGCGGCCCGCTGCACTGCTCTGTGCGGCCTTTAAAAAATGAGAAATATAAGATTTGGCCTTTTGATAATTCATAACCAAGTGATGCGGCCCTCCCACCAAAAAGTTTGCCTACCTCTGACTTATGGACAATTATATATGTATATTATTAAACGAAA